>JALPQD010001154.1:0-60285 GCA_023101885.1 Typhlomys cinereus | reverse complement strand
AAGTGGCCCTGCTCACAATGAAGACGACTCTCCCCACATCAGTCAAGGAAGTCAAGGCAAACATGGGCACGTGCACACTGACAAGCACGTGCACACACAATCGCACGCACACACGCGTACACACATATACACGCACACACCACAAACACATATACACATGCACACATGCGCACTCACATGTACGCATGCACGCACACACGTGCGCACACACAACACACATACACACATGCACATACACATACACACACACGCACAAACACACACACAGAGGCTCGTGCAGAAGCCCTTCTCCCAAGAGACTATAAATGTGTCAAGGTGACAAATGCGACCAGCCATCGCAGGGACACCAGGGCTCATTTGGCTGCTCCCCAGGGCGTCTCCCGGGGTCTCTGTAGCCCTTGTGATTTCTCAGTTCATATCTGTCCTCGGGCAGCAGCAGATCTGCCAATATGACCATGACACCCAGTGTGACCGTGAGCATTTCTGTGACGTTCTGAGACTTGTGGATCCTTTTGTGCTCAGAGGCAAACAGGCCCTGCTATGTGGACATGAACAAATGCACATGTGTTCACTTCACATGCACACACGCTAGTAGATACAGGTCCACAGGCCATGACTCACAAACACACTCACACACCTGCATGCACTCACGAAATGCACACATGCATACCCCCGTGCACTTTCTGCATATATGTATGTATGTACACGCATATGGACATAATCCTGCCCAAATAAAGCCTTAGCAACATAATCCTGTAAAATAAATAAAGCCTCAGCAACATAATCTTGTATAAATAAAGTCTCAGCAGCTCCCCGTTCCTGCTCCTGAGAGACAGGGAGCCCAAGTCAGCAAAAGCCAGCTGAGGTCCCCAGGCTTCATAGTGGGGCGCAGTGCGTCTTCCACTTGGGTCCTTAGTGCCCCTGGCCTTGTGGCCTTCCCCTCGTCCAATGAAGGGACTGGTACCCTGATCTGGAGCTTGGAACCCAGACCCTCCCCGCCCCCTGCAGCCCTGCCATGGACAGCCTTGGTCCCTTCCTGAGACGTGCCCTTGCACACTTGTGATACTTCCCTGTTCTCAGCGTCCATAATCCTTTTAGTCTCGGAGGCTGAGTACTTGGCTTCGGGTCCAGCACTGGGCCGGGGCGGAGGAGCCAGGACAGCCTGTGCCATATGGGGCGACCACGAGCACGTGGAGAGGGTTGACACTCAGAGGGGCCTCCCCATGCTCAACGCTGCCTGTATGTGGCCCCTGCTGCCCCTTGGGGCCTGTAGAGTCTGCATCCCTTGCCGTGGGGCAGGCTACAGCAGGAGGCCGCATTTTCGCGGGAAGACCGACCCGAATGAGGGGCACACCAGCCTCCACTGCTGTGAGTCCAGTTTGCACCTCACAGAGGGACGCCCTGTTCCCCAGGGGCCACAGACAGACCCCCGAACAGTATGAGCCGCTCAGGTGGGGTTCGGGCTCGGGGTCCAAGTCTTGTGTGCAGACATACGGGTTCCAATGCTCTGTGTGGACTCAGTCCTGGGGGGGCCACCTCAGGAGTCCAGGGAAGTGGTGTGTCCCCCCCCCCAGGATCACAGGCAGCCAGTGTGACCGTCACCTGCTGAGCCTGGAGCCCTAGGTTCTGGCTCCATGAGATGCCACATCACCAGTGCCCCAGGCTGAGTCCAGAAGCCAAGTCCTCCCCGCACTGCCCCCGCCAGGAGAAGCAGCAGCACCTCGCCCTGGGGCTGGCAGCACCTTCCCTGCTGGTCCCGGGGGGGGGGGGCTGGGGAGGAAAGACAAGCTTTGGGGTGCAGCGCTCCTTGTGCTGCCCGGCTCGGCGCATATATAGGCAGCCAGCTGCAGCCTCCGCACACCACAGCCCGAGCGCTGCATCCCGAGAAGCCACCGCAGAAGGATGAAGCTGCTGCTGCTCGGAGTGGGGCTGAGTGTGGTCTGCGCTTTGCAGGACCAGAGCCAGGTGCCCGTGCAGCTCGGCTTCCAGTCGCAGCAGGTGACTCCCGGGTGCCTGGGGTAAGGCAGGGAGGGCACCCACGGCACAGCCTCACCCGGATCCCTGTCACCTCGAGGTGTCCTGACGGCACCTGCCAGCATGGGGGAGGGAGGTAGAGCCCAGGAGCTCCGAGAGCTTAGAGCGTGGTCCCCTGGGAGTCGTCCCACACAGCTGGAGGAGGCCGAGCCTGGGACCCCAAAGAGAGGCATGTGGTGTCCAGGTTTCTCGCCCTGCATCTCATGACTGAAGACCCCCGAGGCCACATGTGGTAGAGGACACTGCCACGGGTCGTGGGTCTAGGGGAACCACCCCGACCCTGTCTGCATTGTCCACGACCGATGGACACAACACACTGTCCTGCCTGGGTGAGAGGGTGAGGGCAGGCAGGGATCCCCAAGGGGAGAGATGAGACGGGGTCCACACCACACTTCTGCGGGGCATGCCTGGACCCTCCTTCTGCGACACAGGGTCTGGGGAGACAGCTGCCCGAGACCACTGAGGTGTCACCACACAGGTGGTGGGGCCCTGGTCCACCCTGAACCTCGGTGCTACCAAACGATCGGTCATTGAGGAAGGAGGCGCCTACCACTGCTTCATGACGGACATCTCCCTCCTGAACAACGGCAGCCTGAAGGTCACCTACTTCCACAGGTGGGGGTGCGGTGGCCTCCCTGGGGGGTTCAGACCCTGTCAGGATCTAGGTGGCCACGTCCCTCCCCCACCTTCCTCCTCTGCCTTCCTCCTCTACCTCTCTCCTACCTCCCTACTCTTCCCAGGTGCCGGGTGTTTCTGGCTCAGCTCCCAGGGGACTCTGGTCCTCTAGGGCGCTCTCAAGCCTGGGCAGGTCCTGCCGCAACACCTGGGAGAGTCGGGTGACCCTGAGGGGCCATATCCAGCAAGCAGGACTTTAAAGCTTTTCTCCTTTTAGAGAAGACGGCAAGTGCGTACAAGATTTCTACGTCGCTGATATGACTGCAGTGCCTGGCCGCTACATCTTTGATTGTAGTAAAGGTGGCTGCTGCCTTCTGAGGTGGGTAGGTGGTGTGTGTGTGTGTGTGTGTGTGTGTATATGTGTGTGTATACATGTGTGTGCGTGTGTGTCTCTGTGTGTGTGTGCGCCTCTGTCTGTGTACATGTGCGTGCATGTGTCTGTGTGTGTATGTATACATGTGCGTGCATGTCTGTGTGTGTGTGTGTGTGTGTGTACCATGAGCCCTAGGGATACAAACATAAGTAGGTGGGGCAGGTTCTGGAAGAGGCCCTCAAGCACAGGAAGAGGAAATGACCCTATAGACATCGCCCTCGGAAATCCAAAACCAGAGAGATGTGAATCCACGCTGTGTGGGGCCCCCCAGAGCTGCCCACAACCTCTCTCCTGTGCCCAGTGTCTATGAACCCACTGCAGACTTGATCCATTCTCAAACGGGGAGTGGGGTGGGGAGCAGTGGGAAGGAGAGCAGGGGGCGGGGCCAGGCCCAGAGTCCTCGCTCAGCTGACCTCTGGGGTGCAGCACAGGGTTTTCCTCTCAGAACAGAGATTTCCTCCTCAGGCAATGTTGGGGACCTGGGAGGCAGAGCAAAGCAGGCAGTGTGTGGAGAGGGGAGCTATGTGCTGTGAGGGTGGCAGAGCGGGAGACCCCCAGGCTCTTCCTTCTCCCTAGAGCTCCTTTAGTCCCCGAGAGAGACAGAGATAAGGGAGGCAAAGAGAAGAAAGAGCAGAGACAAGGGGCGCTGCTGTGGACGCAGTGGGCAGAGGCTCCTCATGGAGTCAGGGCACCTGTGGGCACTCACTCCCCAGGCTTGGCTGCCCAGTGCAGGACGAGCCATGGGGAGTGGGATGGGCTGCAGCTGAAGGGGCCACAGCTGGCTTCAACGGCCCGTCCTGTCCTGTCACAGACCAGGGCAGAAACTACCTGACATTCGTGGCTGTTACCGATGACTTTGCCATCGTAGACTTGGAGAACCACAAGAGCAAGGTCATCGTGGCTGAGTTCCACGGTGGGTGCCGCCCCTGCCCACAGTTGACGACCACAAGGAGACACCTGGACTGGAGAGGCGGGTGGGCGGGGTGCGAGCAGGGATGGGAGCTGAGGCCCACCGCAAGCCGCAGGAACCTCCTCGCCCGTCTCTAACGGGAGAGGAGGGGTCTGCGCAGTTGAGAGGTGGGGGGCAGGATGGAGGCCAGGGGAGCACGTGTCCAGCTCTGTGTTCATCCTGCTGGCTGCAGTCAGGACCGAGCACGGAAGATCGCTTGGGCAAGAGCCCTACAGGAAGCACACGACCCGGAGAGGCATTGCTGAGAGCAACATTGTGGACCTGTCCTTACAGCGTAAGCTGGTTTCCCTGCAGCCCAGCTTCTCCCGGGACCCCCGGCTTCTCCCTGGGACCCCCGCCACCATGGCTGCAGTGGTGAGGCGTGGCCAGGCAGGCAGGGCATGGGACCCACCCGAGACTCAGAGGAGGTGTAGAGCCGGTCCAGGAATGGGCAGAGCGGGAAGCAGAGGGACCGGGTGACGACCTCTCCTTCTCTGTGTCCACAGCAAGATGTCCCTCCGACTAGGAGCCCAGGTGAGGGCACCCGGGGCGTCTCTGCCCACTCCGCTGGCAGAGGGGCTTCTCGGGGGCAAATGCGCTGACCGGGCTGGGTGGGCGCGAGGACATGGCACCCAAGGCCCCCCTAAATCAGAACATCAGGGGGCCCAAGAACACTCAGGCTCTCTCCAGGTTACTGGGAAACATGCACACATGCACCTCTCTCTCGCTCTCTCTCTCTCGCTCTCTCTCTTGCTCTCTGTCTGTCTCTCTCTCTCTTGCTCGCTCTCTCTCTCTCTCCCTTCCACTCCCTGGTCACTCCCAGGTCACCCATGCTCACCACGTGCTCTGCTCCCAGCTTCCTGTCTCTCTGTGTCTTCGCACAACTCTGGTGAGCACAACAGCTTCCCACTGCCAGGGTCCCTCTCCTGGGGTCTCCCCCTGGGCCCCAGGCCCAATCCAGGCTATCCACTGACTCCTGCCTCCCTAAGCGACTCTCCCACAGGAGCAGTGGGGTGAAATCCCTTGACCTCTGTCCTCTGGCAGCACAAGAATGTGGGGAGACCTCCAGCTCCCCCAGAACCCACCCCAGGGGTCACAGCCCTGCTCGTCCTGGCTCGATGGCCCCGAGGTCTTGCTGGAGAGCTCTGCCGTCTTGCTCAGTCAGGGGCCTGGAGGACAGCAGGGCAGTGGGGAGGGCGCGCCCCCGGGAGCAGTGGGCCGCAGGAGGCTCCAGGACACTGACTGCACCCAAGTGCTCGTGCTGCGACACGCTGGCCCCGGCTGGACACGGGCACAACGTCTCTGCTTCCCCAGGTCGCCTTCCTGGCCGCTGGAGCCAGCGTCACCTGCGGTCTCCCCCTGCGGATGCCCGCGGCCCCCACATCCCCCCGCCCCGTGCAATAAACCAGCTCTGCATCAGCTCATGGGCTCCAGCGCCTGCTTGTCCAGAGGAGCAGACTTCCTCTGCTTTCCTGGGGAGAGGAGTCCTCCCCACCTCTGGGAGGCTGGGGCGCAGGGTGGGGTGCAGGATGGGACGCAGGGGAGGCGTTGGCAGGGTCCTGAAGGGCCCTCGGTGTTCCCGAGCTGTGCTCATTTAGTCCAGGGAAGAGCCAGCCACGCAGGGGTGTGCATGCAGGGACGGGCAGGCGAGTGACCCCAAGAGGAGATGGAAGCACAGTCCTGCACCCCACCAGGACCTCACCCCCACCAGATCTCACCCCCACCAGATCTCACCCATCCCACCCTCCTGGAGCCATGGCTTCACTGCTCAGCCAGCAGGAGCCGAGGCCAGGTCAGCCTTGGGCACAGCTGCTCTGTCTTGCAAAACACCAAGGAAAGGCCCTGAGGTCAGCCGACACTGCTGTACACAAGGCCAAGACTCTAAGGCGGGACCTCCCCTGAGGGATGCAGTCATGGAGAGACCACCAGAGAGCGCTTGAAGGTCAGGCAGAACCTCCCTGGCTGGCTTCTGGCCCTCCCCACCGGGGGTCATTTCCTGTCTCAGAGGTCTCTTGCCACTCCAATGGTGACCCTCACTCTGCCCAGCAGGAAGCTGGGACCAGCGATTCCTGCAGCTGAGTCAAGGTTGGAGCTGGTACTCGCTGGGGCTTCTCTAGGGGGTCTCCCAGTCAGGTCCGGAGGGGTCCTAGGAAGCGGTACGAGGAGGCCTCACAGCGCCCTGCAGCATCCAGGTGCTGCCGAACTGCGTGCAGGTGGCAAGGCTGCTGCGACTGCATGCGACTGGACGCCTCACGAGGGCATGCCCGCTCCGCTCCAGCCAGGAAGCCTGAGGGAACCAGTCGGGGGACTGATACTGGCCGTCTGGAGGTGCCCGGGGCAGGTCGGGCCAGACGCCACCCTCAGTCACCAGGAGCGGCCACAGCTCACCAGACTCTCAGACCCCCTGCGTTCTCCTACCCGCACAGTAATCAAAACACAATAAATATAGGCTGGAGAGGTGGCTCACGGGTTAAGCCTCCGCCTTGCAGGCGGAAGGTCCTGAGTTCGGATCCCAGATCCCACGTATAGACGCCAGGCGGAAGCGGGGGCAGCCTGCGCTTCTGGTCCTGGTAGGGCGGAGCCTGTGAATCCCGGGGCAGAAGGAGGTAGAGGCGTCCATGGTGGTTCGCGATTTCGTCAGTGGTTCTACACACACACAGACACACACACACAGACGCGTGCGCAAATACACACGCATATGCACTAGTTGAATAAATGATAATAATAATAACAAAAATTTTAAAAAAACACAATAAATAGAATGAATAGCCTTCACCTTCATCTGCAGCCTACACGCAGTGCCTGTGTTCTGGGAGGAAATTTTTCCCAAACCACAAACCCAAATCTAAACTTTGCATGAAGCAATAAAGTTTTGAAATGCTTTTTTAAAGCAAGAGAATGGCTCTGTCACTGTGCCCGTTAAAACGACAAGGGTGAGGCTCAGCTTGAGACAGAGAGAAAGAAGAAACGACGCCAGCCCTGAGCCGAGAGTTGCCATGGCAGCGCTGCTGTCACAGAGATGATGCGCTCCGGCCGGAAGGCTGGAGGAGCTGGAGAAACGGGAATCGACATAAAGTTGATGCCTGACTGCTAATGACGAAGCCATGAAATTCTATAACATTGATGCTGACCTCTGAGCACAGGGCGCTGGACATCATCGGATGTACCACAAAGGGAAAAGAGCAACTCTGCAGCCCCTCTGACTCCGGCCCCCTCAACAGAAAGCATCGCGGACAAATCGAAATACTAACGACTTGTGGTCTCTGCCAGTGTTCAGCGACCGCTGTCCTCGTCAGGTTACAGTGTTCGTTCGGCGAGGCTGCCGCAGTGAGGTACCGCGGGCATGGCGGCCAGGCCAGGGCTTCCTGTCATCTGTCCACAGGTGACCCTTTAACGTGAGATGGTAGGTGTGTGCATCTATACTTCTGTCTAGTGTGCATATGTCTGCGTGTGCGCGTATATGTGTGTCCCTGTGTATGCAAGCCTATATGCGTGCTTCTATGTGTCTGTGTCTACATGTGTCTCTGTGGTATGTATGTCTCTGTGTATGGATGTCAGTGTGTGTCTCTGCGTATGCATGCTTGTGTGTGATTTCTCTTGCTGCATGTGTCTGTCTGTGTGTCTGGTATGCACCTGTCTGTGTTCGTATCTATGTCAAGGGGTGTGGGGTGTCTGTGTAGGTGTGTGTGTATGTGCCTCTGCGGGGTGTGTATATGTCTCTGTGTGTGCCCGGGTATGTGTTGTGTGTCAGTGCTGCATGGCACCCGGGTGTGACTGGCCGGGACCCGGTGCCTCCTGGGTTGCGGTGAGCCGAGGCTGGCGCAGTGCCAAGTCTGCGCTGTGCAGAAGAGAAGACAGAACAGACTTTATGCAGAGTGTCATGTCTAGGGGTGTGGGACGTCCCCCAATAGCGAGAGTGAACTCTTGTCAGAAACCAACTGGGTGAGACCCCCCAAGGAGAGCAGGGCTGAGCAGGCCTGAACCCCTTTCTCTCCCAATCCCAACTCCCCGCCACCCTTGCCTGGCTCGTGCAGTTCCTGAATCAGCACAGACGTGAAGGTAGCTGTGGGAGGGACCAGGAGGGACGTGTGACCTGCCGTCTGCCTGCATGAACCCCAACGTGGCTGGCTGCTCTCTGAGTGGCCTCTCCACGCGTGGCAGGACCCCAGCCTGACCCTCCACGCCTCGGCCTGTGCCCGAGAGAGTAGGAACGTTGTGGAGCCAGGGAACCTCCCGTGGTGCTCTCAGTCCTGCTGGGCACAGGGGCCGGAGCAGAGAGAATGTTCTAGAGAAAGGGCTCTGGTGGCCTTGAGTGAGCAGGTTGTCATTGTCTGAGGCCCCACGTTGTGGTGGACTTGGAGACGTGGGTGGCGCTGGGCAGGTGAGGCTCACGCGCAGGGACGCCGGGTTAGTGTCAGCTTCAGGGGAAAACACCTCTTCCAGATTTGCGGGACACGGGCCCCGAAGGCCCTTGTGATGGACAGTGAGGACCAGGTGGGAGAGACGTCCCCCCCTCCCGCCCATCTCAGCGCTGGATGGGCCACACACTGGCGTCTTCCCCACAACTGCGAGTTCGCATGGCTCGCCAAACACACAAGGTCAGTCAGCTCATGCCAGCCCCTGCCCATCAATGAGAGGGTCTCTGGAGGAAAGATCCCCAGGAGGACCCCAGCTTGAGGGAGGAACAGGAAGCCTAGTGCCTGGAAACCAAGACTGGATCGGGGGTGTGGTCGGAAGGGCACCTTGGAAGGTCTGCAGGGGGGGCTCACGTGCCCTCTCCCTGACCTCCACAGCCGAGGCCCAGACTCTGGGGCCGCGGGTACTTTCCATCTTTGAAGGACCGCCCTCAAGCTGCACTCTGAGGAGACAACACAGCAGGGTTCTCGGGACCCCAGTTCTTGGGTATATTCACAGCTGCTCCTCAAGTCCAGTCCACCCCCCCTACTGTCAATCTTCCCTGAATTCACTGCCCCCCGACTGTTTGGTCATACCTGACAGGGACAGTGTTCTCTCTCATGGGTTAGGTGTTAGGGGTTAGGGTTAGGGTTATGAATTAGAGTTAGGAGTTAGGTTTAGGGGTTGGGATTAAGGATTAGGTTTAGGGGTTGGGATTAGGAGTTGGGGTTAGGGGTTAGGGTTTAAGGGTTAGGGTTTAGGATTAGGGTTAAAGGTTAGTAACGGGTATGGATTAGAGTTATCGTTTAGGTTAGGCTTAGTGGTTAGGGCTTGGGGTAGGAGTTAGGGTTAGAGGGTTAGGATAAGGTTAAAAGTTGGAATTACGGTCAAGGTTAGGTGTTAGATTAGGGTTAGTGTTAGGACTTAGGAGTTAGCGTTTGGTTTAGGTTAAGGTTAGGTCCTGGTTTGGGTAAAGTTAGATGAACCCAGTGCTGCCATCTGAGCAGATCCACCTTGGTGGGGAGAGATACCCCATGACAAGTATTGTTGGTTCTCTTCATTACACTTTTTTTTTTTTTGGCATTTTCAATTCTTAGAGAACATACGGAGACAGTGATATTCCAGCAGAATTTTTTTGTCGATCAAAGAAATGCTCATAGCCTAAAAACTTGGAACCCCCCATGAAGGTAATACACTTCAGGGTTCTTCTGGAGGGCCATGGTCATGAGGGGCACTGGGGAGCTCAGATGTTCCCATACCCAGCCCACCGCCAACTCCTGGGCTCTTCTCCTGCCTGGGCCTCTGCCTGTGAACCTGTGTCTGGTTAGTGCTCTCGTCCTGGTGTCTTTGACCACCCACTCTGCCCCATGATCTTCTCCCCACAGGGAAGACCTCGAGGAGAACCTGTGGATGTCATGTGGGTGGTCCGTGGGCAACGCTCCCCAGCTGCTCCATGTCCCGCAGGGGCTTCATCCCTTCTGACCCTCCCCTGAGGGTTTCCCACCTGCTGGCGAACAGTTCCCTTGGCTGAGCCTGTGAGACCCTCCCTGGGTGATGTGCAGACACGTGGGCTGTGGGCTTGGAGGCCCTGGGCCGTGTCAGACACCTTAGGACGCTGAGCAAGATCCTCAGCAGTTCTCATCGGTCAGACCTGCCCTGCTGGCATTGCCACACACAGAGTTTGCTGAGGAGACAGCAGAAGGACACCCTAGTTTGCGGACACTGCTACAGCCGGAGAGCCTCTGAGCCCCCACAACGCAGCTCAAGACACATCTCCCGGTTCAGCCCTTCAGCCTCTCCAGTCCTGGACTCACGGATCCGCCTTCCTTTCCAGCAAAGGAGAAACTTTGGGCCTGACGCTGCCTGGGGCAGCCTGGCTGGGACCCTCAGTCTGTGCCAGGGTCTGACCTCTCCTTCCTCCTCCAACCCGACCCGTTCCACCCCCCACATTCCTGTCTCTCCATAACCTGCTTGAGCACTCCCCTCGTGATTCTGCTCCTGTCTACGGGGTCTGAGGGGTCCCTTGGGTCGGCCACCTTCATGTCCCTGGGGAATCTGCTAGGAGGGGGCATTCAGGGAAGTGGGCTGGAGGTTGGGAGGAGCCCACATTGCCTGGTTCTCCTGGTGGTGGCCGGTTAGAGGGTTGAGAGGCAGGAGAGGGCCGGGAACTGGCAGCTCTGCTGTGTCCCCTCGGTTACCATCTGCACGTGTGCCCCAAAGTCTGGTCTGGGTGGTGGGCATGGTGAAGGAGAGGGCTGTGGTGATGAAGGGCTGAGATCAGAGCCAGGGCCTGGCTGTGGCGGGGAGGGAGCGCGCCCTCCAGGGCACAGGCGCGTGATCAGCTCCCAGGCCAGCAGGACAGACGCCGCACACTGGAAACATCTGCCCTAGCAAGCAGGAGGGCGCTGTGACCCCTCTGCGGCAAGTGGGGAGCCAGCGCCAGGCACGGTCATGCTGGAACGTTCCGAGCCCTGAGGGCAGCGCCACGAACCATACCAGGTTGCGGGGCCGAAGAGCCGCGGGGGCCAGTGTCTCTTCTGCTGGGAGGTGAGCCAGCTCAGTTTTCTGGTGGTCCTGGCACCCCTCACTCCAGTGTTCCCACATCCCAGGGCCGTGGTCATGGGTGGGAGGTTGGGAGACATCCTAAGTCTCCTCCTGGACCCTTCGGCCCCCCACTGCAGACTGCTGTGCCGTGTGCAATCTGCATCCGTTCCCTGCGGACGATGCTCACTATCCTCTGTGGTGGGAGTGGAGGGGCGGGGTGGCATCCACTGCACTGGGGGAGAATCGACCTGTTATTTTTAAGGGCAGCACAGCTTTATGACAATTTGCTGTAAAATGCAGAAAAGAAGGGCACAACAGGGGCTAGTATGTGCAAGGAACAGAGGAATATACATTCACAGAACATGGGCTTATACATGCACAGAGCAGAGACTTGTACATGCAGAGAACATGGACATATACATGTACAACACACAGCTCCTATACAGACACATAGATGCACAGAGATACGCAGACTTGTTACCTACAGCCTTGTACACACAGAGACAACAGATGTGTACATAAGCATGCACAAAGACATGCACAACAGGGTTCTGCACGCAGACACAGACATGAACACATACAGGAACACAGACACACATGCACACATGGAATGCAGGTGCGTGGACACACCCATGCACACTTGCATGTCCGCCCATGCCCATAGATGTAGGATCCATTAGGTACCAGGGAAAGTGTCTGAATAGCGGTGCTATGCTTGAGTTGGAGGTCTCAGGGAGACAGGAAGGTCCGGGGGCTTCACTTGTCTCAGGAACAGGCCGAGTGTGGAGGGCAGGAGCCCGGGAGTCCTGCTGGCAGCCCTGCATTCTGAGCGCACTTCCTGCTGCGATAACATTCTCCCTCTGACAGGCCCTCAGAAGTTGAAAGGGCATTCAGACAGTAATTACACAAATTATCCCTGTCTGATCACGAGGTCCATGCCAAAGGTTGAGGTGATGCGGAGAACCTCCAGTTGGAACCTCTGAGTAGAGAGGGGGTGCTGCTGCCCCAGGGCAGCCCAGGTGGGATAAGCAGCCCAGGGGCGAGGTGGGCAGCATACCCCCAGGACCACAGGTGGGAGGGCAGCACACCCCCACGACCACAGGTGGGAGGGCAGCACACCCCCAGGACCATGAGTGGGCTCTTGCTGCCCACAGTGCACAGCCACTGCTGTGTTGCATGGGCCAAGCAGGGTCTGCAGGGCAAAGAGCTGCTGACGATAGACGTCCCATGGGAGAAGGTAGGAGCCTGTGGGTGGGCGGGGCTGTGCTGGGGTCAGCATGTAGCTGGGCTCAGTCCTCTGGATAGGAGTTGCAGGTCGGGGACAGTCAGACCCTCTCTTGTGTCTTCAGTGACATCTGCCTGGCAGAGGAGTGTCACCCACTAGTGCCCAGGCAGTGACTGCCATGAGACAGTATGACCCACCCTGAACTCTCTCTCTCTCACTCTGTGTGTGTGTGTGTGTGTGTGTGTGTGTGTGTGTGTTTTAATGAGACCCAGGATACATTTCCATGAGCAATGATTAGATCCCTTCAAACCTCCACTCATAGTGACATTGCAGTCACACAGTCTTTCTACACCTACCAGAGGTCAAAGTTGTTGTGTGGAAGGAACTTGGCATATTTTCAGGCCCTCTAGAAATAGTAATGGTAAAGAGAATTAAGGGAAAGTGCAGCTCTGGCAAATACAGTAATCTCCAGCTTATGTGGCTCAGTTATTTGTGGGTAGATGGAAGGGGCTGGATGGCTGGGAGGGTGAATGGCAGAGAGGGTGGATGGATGAATGGGAAGATATAGTGCTGGATGGATGGGAAGGTAGATGGATGGATGGGTGGGTGGATGGTGATGGATGGATGGATGGGTAGATGGATGGATTGAGTGGATGGATGGATGGATGAGTGGATGGATATGGATGGATGGATGGATGATGGATGGATGGATGGATGGATGGATGGATGGATGGATGGATGGATGGATGGGCAAGTGATGGGTGGATGTAAGGAATGGTGCATGGATGGATTGGATGGTGAAAGGATGGACAGATGGGATGGTGCATGGATGGATGGATGGATGACCTAGATAGATGGATTTGAGGGTGGATAGATGGAAAGGTGGTTGGATGGTAAGGTAGATTGAGGAGTGCATGGATAATGGATGGATAGAGGGAAGGAGGCAGGGAGGGAGGGATGATGGATAGAGGATGGTATGTGGGCTGTGGTCAGGCACCCAGTCCTGATAAGATACATGTGACCATTGAAGTGGCAGTCAAGGTTATGTGACCAGCACTGGGAACACTAAGTGTTTGCTCTCTCCTCTCTTGCTGCCCCTTTCACCATGTGAAGCCCAATGTGTATCCAATACTGACCAGGTTCAAGGTTCTTCAGTTCTCCCTTCAGTGGGCTCCTGAACCCACTTCCCTCACGGTAGGTCCTGTGGAAACGCCACAGACACTCCTTTTGGAGTCGGCTGCAAGGTGGGAGGGCTAGAGGCATCTTACAGAATCTGTCTTTTCAGTGAGAACACACCTTCTTTTCTGGACCTTTCTGTTTGCCTCATGTTTCTTCTCTCCCTCCTCTGAGGTCCTCTCATGATTCATCCTCAGAGAACCAGCCTGCTTGTCTGGCTACAGTCATCTATGCACAACGGGTCATTCTTCCACTCACGTGGATTCAGTTCTTGCCTCCTCCTCCTCCCTTCCTCCATACCTCACTCCTCCCTATCTCCTTCCTTTGCTCTCTTCCATCCTTCATCTTTGCCTCTTTCCTTTCGTCTCCCTCTGGAGCACTAATTACAGTCATCTTTTCCTCCTTGCTCTTAGGAAAATGATGTTGAAATTTCTGGACCAGAGCATCCCTGTTCCTAGGGATGTGGACCTGGACCAGAGCATCCCTGTTCCTAGGGATGTGCACCTGGACCACAGCATCCCTGTTCCTAGGGATGTGGACCTGGACCTGGACCACAGCATCCCTGTTCCTAGGGATGTGGACCTGGACCTGGACAACAGCATCCCTGTTCCTAGGGATGTGCACCTGGACCACAGCATCCCTGTTCCTAGGGATGTGTGCCTGGACCACAGCATCCCTGTTCCTAGGGATGTGGATCTGCATCTCTTTCTCCTCTCAGCTTTGCAATGAGTCTGATGAAGACCCAGAGAGTCAACCCACTAACCCATGTCCTGCCAGGGGAACACTTGATCCATATCTGGCTGATCATACTGTGGACCTGTGACTCTGCCTGTTTCAGACACAAGATGAGGAGATGCTCTTTGGTGATGATGCCTGGAGATGCAGAGCTGGTTTGGGTGTTTACAGCTGCCCCTGCCCTGCACACTACCCATTCCCTGTTCTGCCCCCACCCTGCACACTACCCATGCCCTGTTCTGCCCCTGCCCTGCACACTACCCATGCCCTGTTCTGTCCCTGCCCTGCACACACCCATGTTCTGCACATACCTATGCCCTGCTCAGCTGGCCATTCCCTGCATGTGTGTGTGCAAGCATCTGTCTGCAAGTGTGCTGAAGGTGCATGCACACGTTTGAATGTGCACACTTAAACCACACATACTTCTGCTCACGTGACCCTTGTGATCTGTCCTATGTCTGTCTCATCTGTCCTACCCCAGCCTCGTGGTGGACATGAAAACATTCCAGCATCACACACACACCTCCATGCAACCCCTCCAGATCAGTGCCTACCTTGGGATTTTTTTTAAATTTATCTTTTGTGCACATGCCTGCATGCAAGTGTGTGTGTGTGTGTGTGTGTGTGTGTGTGTGTGTGTGTGTGTTGCCGAATCCCCCACCGGGCCAGCTGGGGGAAAGAGAGTGAATGGCAGGGGCCTCGTAGGCGTGACTCAAATGGGCGAGCCAGTGACAGGGTCACCACCCAGACCCTGGAAGTCAGGTGAGAAGCACCAGGCAGAGGAGTTTGCTGCAGACTCAGCTTTACTCAGGAAGTGTTTGGGCTTATATAAGGTCAGGGGTCCAATCAGGTGTGGCCATCCCTTTGATCAGGGGGAGGAGGAGACCAGACACGAATCATTTAGCTGTTTACTAGGTGTCCAGGTTAGATGGCCAATTCCCATTGGTTGTTCATCCCTCCTTTCCATTGGTTGTCCATCCCTCCTTCCCGTTGGTTGTCCATCCCTTCTTCCTGTTGGTTGTCCATCCCTCCTTCCCATTGGTTGTTCATCCCTCCTTCTCATTGGTTGTTCATTCCTCCACCCCATTGGTTGTCCGTCCCTCCACCTTTATGGTTCCTCTATTGGGACATGTCTGGGGCATGTCCAAACTTTTTCAGGCTTGTCTGTAGCCAGATCTGGATTCGGGAGCCTGGGCTAGGGCCTCCCTTAATCAATAGTGCCTCGTTTTCACCCTTTTATTTATTTATAAAAATTTTTAGTGGGGACCATGATAGCTGGGGCAACCCCGAGCCTCTTCAGTTGCACAGAACACAAGTGACTGTGCCTGTCTTAGGTCAGACACCACCCTTGTGTGGAGCCGTACACATCATTGACTACCAGTCATGAGACCATCACAGAGAAGGAATCATGGTCCCAAAGAGGAACTCAAGTATCATAAAGTGTCATGGTTTGAAATGTGTCTCATATGTTTGGCAAGGTCATGGCGCCTTGAGAGGTGAAGCCTTGCTGGAGGAAGGCAGTCACAAGGGGTGGGCCTTGAGGTGGATTAGTCCCACCCTACCTCCAGGAGAAGTCAGCCTTTGCTGCAAGCAGTCTGCAGCTCTCAGCTTCCAAGATGTCTGCGGTGACTTAGCCTCCTCCAGCTTTGGCCAGCCAGCCATGCCGCCTCTGCTTTGAGAGACTGTCCCTTCCCTCTGGAACTGTAAGCTGAATAAACCTTCCTTTCTCCCTGAAGTTGATTGACTTTGAGTGTTCTCTCACGGTAATAGTTAAGAGTAACTATTACATAAAGAAAAGCAGGTTTTTGTCAGGGCAGGAGCAGGTGGAGGGGTGTTGGTGAATCCCCCGCCAGGCCAGCTGGGGGGAAACGGAGGGGCCTCGTGGGCGCGAGGCAAATGGGCGAGCCAGTGACAGGGTCACCACCCAGACCCCGGGAGTCAGGTGAGAAGCAGCACGCAGAGGAGAATTTTGCCGTAGACTCAACTTTACTCAGGAAGTGTTTGGGCTTACATAGGGCCGGGGTCCAATCAGGTGTGGCCACTCCTCTACTCAGGGGAGGGGGGGAACAGCCACCAATTATTCAGCTGTTTATTGGGTGTCCAGGTTAGATGGCCGCTTCCCATTGGTTGTTGATCCCTCTTTCCCATTGGTTGTTCATCCGCCCGCCATTTGGTTGTCCATCCCACTGCCTGTATGGTTTCTTCTCAGGCTTATCTGTAGCCAAATCTCCTGGATTCGGGAGCCCAGGCTAGGGCCTCCCTGAATCGATAGTGCCACATTTTCACCCTTTTATTTATAAATTTTTTTCAGTGAGGACCATGATAGCTGGGGCGACCCCGAGCCTCTTCAGCTGGGTGGAATATAGGCGACTGTGCCTGTCTTAGGTTGATCACCACCCTCGTGTGGAGCCTTACCCGTCATTGACTACCAGTCATGAGACCATCGCAGAGAAGGAATCATGGTCCCTAAGGGGAACTCAAGCAGTGGCAGAGAAAAGGAGGTTTTGTCAGGGCAGGAGCAGGCAGAGAGGTTGTAGGCAGGACAGGTGGAGAAATGATCCAGGAGAGCTGAGGAGACATAAATCAGAACCTAACAATTGAAGTTAGTAAGTCATAGCTTTCATAGAGGACAGCCAGGCTTACAACGGGCCTTTGGTGATCTTAGGAATATCCGAGGCTTGAATGGATGATCTGAGGACCTAGAAAGCAAGCTTTATTATTTCAGGAATATATGAAAAAACTGTAAGAAACTGTAAAAACTGTAAGAAAACTTGTATGAAAGAAAACTTACAATCTATTAGAAAAACAATAGTGATAGATATAAAACATAAGTAGTTAAGGCCCTAGATGTCATCAACATTATTTGTTCTTATCTTTTTTTTTTTTTTTACAGGGAGAGCGCGAACGCAGTCCCCCACTACCACAAATTATGTAGTCGAGTTTCCCACATTTGGGGAAATCGCAGGGGTCAGCACATCCGGAGTGCAATGGATAAGCCTCGCCCTGGAAAAAACCACCTTCGTGATCATGGTATCTCCCCTGCCAGGTAAGTATTATTTGTTCTTATCTTTAAGTATACATACGTGTATCTAAAAATGGCATGCCAAAATTTTAGTGCACAACAGAAATAAAAAATTGAAGTGGCCACAGACACAAGACATAAAACATGTAAACACGGAACAAATAAACATACAAGTACATGAACAACATTTTACTGGCAACTGTACAATTTACCAGCAATTGTCTTAAAATTACCCTTGAAAATTTTATCAATGGCAGATTAACATTTAGGAAAACCTTATTTAAAACAAGACCTCATATTAGTTAAGTCCGGCAGCTTAGCTTAATTATGAAAACGTCTAGCAAGGAAAAGTATCCTCATCCATAGTCTATTCCCACATTTTCTCTGGGGGGATCCAAAGTGCTAAAACCATAGCATCATTCTAAAATTCCTCTATGCCAACAGTCTTAACCTTGAGTCCTCTAGTCTCTAGAAGAGATTTTAAGATATGGGAGACCAGTATTGTCTGAAAATACAGCCAGGAAAGAGGGGGAGTCAAGAGTCAAGGGGGAAGAAGAGGAGGGAAGGGGATGTCAGCAGGGGGTGGAATGCCCCCACATGGACCTGAGAGGCCTCTGCAGAGTCCTCAGCCAGTAAGGGGAGGGATCCAAATCTGGAGGAAAAACAAAGGACTAATTTTGGGTTCTCTCCACAAGTTACATTGTAGCAACTAATCAATCACTTCCTCAGTGGAGGATCCTAGATGCCTAAGAGGATGGGAACAAAGGGGGCCAGAAGCATATGGCCTTCCTGGACTTCCCCCTTATGGGACAGGAAAAGCACTTCTCTCGGATCTGTGACTCCCAGACATTTTCTGGGGAAATCCAAGGTGCTAAGATTAAAGCTTCCTCCCAAAAATCTTCTAAGTCCTTCGGCATCTTCTACATAAGTCTAATAGAGCCTTAAGGGCAGTCAGCTGGGGTGCCTTCTGATGGGGTGGTAAATTACCCATTATGGAGAGGAAAGGTTCCCTAATGGAGCAGAGATGTCTAGGTGAGTGGACAAGGCAAAAAAACAAGCAAAAAAATTGAAAAGCAGCAACTAGAACTAAGGCGAACTTGAAAACAATTCCTAAAAGGGTAACCAACGTTCAAGGGGAGACCTAGTGCTGCAGATACACAGGAGTGCTTTGGATCCAAGCGTCCTGTGCTAAGTGGGGGACTTCCTGGGTTTGTTATTCCCCGGGCCCTATGCCCCCGGTCAGGCCGATTCAATATAATCAAACTGGGCTTCGAGTTCTGGACTCTCTGGAAAAGCCTTAATTTAGAGGGGCTCTTTGATCGTGGGGAAATCAAACGAGCGATTGGGGCTCCTTGATTATCAGCAAATCAAGCGAGCGATTGGGTTTCTAACCTTGCTCCTTGATCATCACTAAACCAAGCGAGCGATTGTCCGTGTTCCCAAGGACAAACAGGGAAAGGGGAAGAGGAGGGAGCCACCTGCTCACCTTCAGGCACCGAAAGTACAGGAACGCAAAACTAAAGGGGCCGCTCGCCGAACCTTACCGAATGAGTGTCTTGTCTACACCGAAGGCAGCACCGCCCCACGTTGGTGCTCCAGATGTTGCCGAATCCCCCACCGGGCCAGCCGGGGGAAGAGGGGAAATGGTGGGGCCTTGTGGGCGCGAGGCGAATGAGCGAGCGGGTGACGGGGTCACCACCCAGACCCCGGGGGGGGGGAGCAGCTACGAATCATTCAGCTGTTTACTGGGTGTCCAGGTCAGATGGCCGCTTCCCATTGGTTGTCCATCCCACTGCTTGTATGGTCCCCCCCCCCGCTGCAGTTTTGGGACAGGCCAGCTCTCCAGGCCACAGCCCCCCCCTGCAATTTTGGGGCAGGCAGGCTGGTCAGGCCACAGCCCCCCGCTGCAGTTTTGGGGCAGGCCAGCTCTCCAGGCCCCAGCTCCCCTGCTGCAGTTTTTGATGGTCCAGAATCTACTGTATAAAGGGGCTTGCCTCCTGCACGGAAGCCTCTCTCCACAGCCCTCACGCATTTAGACAAGTCTCTTCTTCACACTGCCACGCCAGGCTGACGGGGTGTGATCTTCTGGGGCCCGTGCTGTCTCTCCCTCCCGTCGCACCTGGACACACCGCGATTGCAGATGCAGGTTCTGGCGTCCAGTTTAGTGTGTGTGATGTGTGCCCAGCCCACACGCGGCAAGTACTTAACCACACGAGCATCTTCCCATCCCAAGGCAGCCTTTAGAAAGGTATTTCAGGGTCAACTAGATGGCTCCCTGGATAAATGTGTCTACCTGTAAACCTGGCGACCTGGTTCACCCCTGAACCCCACGTGATAGAAGGGTCCGCACCTGACAGTCGCCCTCTGACCTCCACACACGTGCCCTGGTGGCCTGATCCTCCTGGAAGAGTGGACCAGGTGAGTCCCCAGAGCCAGGGAAGAGCAGTGGGTACGGCTCAGCTCCTGTACTGGAGCCTGAGCCGTCAGCTCCTGGGAGCTCAGTGGAGCTCGGCTGCCACCCCACAGTGCCCAGCCTGGGCAGGGCAAGATGGCGCTCACGCCAGATCTGTGATGCATGCGGCCCTTTGTGCTGCTGCCTGTCAGCTGCAGACGACCCGCATTCACCCTGACATGAGCCTCCTGCCTGCCCCTGGGGCGGGGGAGAGTGACGTCTGCCCTGGTGTCGGCCCCCGCTGTTGAAGGCTGCTTAGTGCCTCCTCCGGGAGGTGAGAACATGTCTGACAAACACATGTGTTCGCATGTCCAGGTTAGAGTCCACCATGGCAGGGAAGTCACCGTGGCAGGAGCGCGCGAGGCCAGGCCACGTCCACGGTCAAGAGAGCGAGTGAGACATTAGTCACGCAGCGAGTGCCCAGCTTTGCTTCTCCACTTAATGCAGCCCCCAGATTCCCCCAGAAAGTGGCCCTGCTCACAATGAAGACGACTCTCCCCACATCAGTCAAGGAAGTCAAGGCAAACATGGGCACGTGCACACTGACAAGCACGTGCACACACAATCGCACGCACACACGCGTACACACACATATACACGCACACACCACAAACACATATACACATGCACACATGCGCACTCACATGTACGCATGCACGCACACACGTGCGCACACACAACACACATACACACATGCACATACACATACACACACACGCACAAACACACACACACAGAGGCTCGTGCAGAAGCCCTTCTCCCAAGAGACTATAAATGTGTCAAGGTGACAAATGCGACCAGCCATCGCAGGGACACCAGGGCTCATTTGGCTGCTCCCCAGGGCGTCTCCCGGGGTCTCTGTAGCCCTTGTGATTTCTCAGTTCATATCTGTCCTCGGGCAGCAGCAGATCTGCCAATATGACCATGACACCAGTGTGACCGTGAGCATTTCTGTGACGTTCTGAGACTTGTGGATCCTTTTGTGCTCAGAGGCAAACAGGCCCTGCTATGTGGACATGAAACAAATGCACATGTGTTCACTTCACATGCACACACGCTAGTAGATACAGGTCCACAGGCCATGACTCACAAACACACTCACACACCTGCATGCACTCACGAAATGCACACATGCATACCCCCGTGCACCTTTCTGCATATATGTATGTATGTACAACGCATATGGACATAATCTGCCCAAATAAAGCCTTAGCAACATAATCCTGTAAAATAAATAAAGCCTCAGCAACATAATCTTGTATAATAAAGTCTCAGCAGCTCCCCGTTCCTGCTCCTGAGAGACAGGGAGCCCAAGTCAGCAAAGCCAGCTGAGGTCCCCAGGCTTCATAGGGGGCGCAGTGCGTCTTCCACTTGGGTCCTTAGTGCCCCTGGCCTTGTGGCCTTCCCCTCGTCCAATGAAGGGACTGGTACCCTGATCTGGAGCTTGGAACCCAGACCCCTCCCCGCCCCCTGCAGCCCTTGCCATGGACAGCCTTGGTCCCTTCCTGAGACGTGCCCTTGCACACTTGTGATACTTCCCTGTTCTCAGCGTCCATAATCCCTTTAGTCTCGGAGGCTGAGTACTTGGCTTCGGGTCCAGCACTGGGCCGGGGCGGAGGAGCCAGGACAGCCTGTGCCATATGGGGCGACCACGAGCACGTGGAGAGGGTTGACACTCAGAGGGGCCTCCCCATGCTCAACGCTGCCTGTATGTGGCCCCTGCTGCCCCTTGGGGCCTGTAGAGTCTGCATCCCTTGCCGTGGGGCAGGCTACAGCAGGAGGCCGCACGTTTTCGCGGGAAGGACCGACCCGAATGAGGGGCACACCAGCCTCCGCTGCTGTGAGTCCAGTTTGCACCTCACAGAGGGACGCCCTGTTCCCCAGGGGCCACAGACAGACCCCCGAACAGTATGAGCCGCTTAGGTGGGGTTCGGGCTCGGGGTCCAAGTCTTGTGTGCAGACATACGGGTTCCAATGCTCTGCGTGGACTCAGTCCTGGGGGGCCACCTCAGGAGTCCAGGGAAGTGGTGTGTCCCCCCTCTCCCCGAGGATCACAGGCAGCCAGTGTGACCGTCACCTGCTGAGCCTGGAGCCCTAGGTTCTGGCTCCATGAGATGCCACATCACCAGTGCCCCAGGCTGAGTCCAGAAGCCAAGTCCTCCCCGCACTGCCCCCCCCAGGAGAAGCAGCAGCACCTCGCCCTGGGACTGGCAGCACCTTCCCTGCTGGTCCCGGGGGGGGGGGCTGGGGAGGAAAGACAAGCTTTGGGGTGCAGCGCTCCTTGTGCTGCCCGGCTCGGCGCATATATAGGCAGCCAGCTGCGGCCTCCGCACACCACAGCCCGAGCGCTGCATCCTGAGAAGCCACCGCAGAAGGATGAAGCTGCTGCTGCTCGGAGTGGGGCTGAGTGTGGTCTGCGCTTTGCAGGACCAGAGCCAGGTGCCCGTGCAGCTCGGCTTCCAGTCGCAGCAGGTGACTCCCGGGTGCC
This sequence comes from Typhlomys cinereus, assembly GCA_023101885.1. Lineage (NCBI taxonomy): Eukaryota > Metazoa > Chordata > Mammalia > Rodentia > Platacanthomyidae > Typhlomys > Typhlomys cinereus. Next base: position 38,217 of record JALPQD010001154.1, on the reverse strand, counting down.
TGGAGTAAGGCAGGGAGGGCACCCACGGCACAACCTCACCCGGATCCCTGTCACCTCGAGGTGTCCTGACGGCACCTGCCAGCATGGGGGAGGGAGGTAGAGCCCAGGAGCTCCGAGAGCTTAGAGCGTGGTCCCCTGGGAGTCGTCCCACACAGCTGGAGGAGGCCGAGCCTGGGACCCCAAAGAGAGGCATGTGGTGTCCAGGTTTCTCGCCCTGCATCTCATGACTGAAGACCCCCGAGGCCACATGTGGTAGAGGACACTGCCACGGGTCGTGGGTCTAGGGGAACCACCCCAACCCTGTCTGCATTGTCCACGACCGATGGACACAACACACTGTCCTGCCTGGGTGAGAGGGTGAGGGCAGGCAGGGATCCCCAAGGGGAGAGATGAGACGGGGTCCACACCACACTTCTGCGGGGCATGCCTGGACCCTCCTTCTGCGACACAGGGTCTGGGGAGACAGCTGCCCGAGACCACTGAGGTGTCACCACACAGGTGGTGGGGCCCTGGTCCACCCTGAACCTCGGTGCTACCAAACGATCGGTCATTGAGGAAGGAGGCGCCTACCACTGCTTCATGACGGACATCTCCCTCCTGAACAACGGCAGCCTGAAGGTCACCTACTTCCACAGGTGGGGGTGCGGTGGCCTCCCTGGGGGTTCAGACCCTGTCAGGATCTAGGTGGCCACGTCCCTCCCCCACCTTCCTCCTCTGCCTTCCTCCTCTACCTCTCTCCTCCACCTCCCTACTCTTCCCAGGTGCCGGGTGTTTCTGGCTCAGCTCCCAGGGGACTCTGGTCCTCTAGGGCGCTCTCAAGCCTGGGCAGGTCCTGCCGCAACACCTGGGAGAGTCGGGTGACCCTGAGGGGCCATATCCAGCAAGCAGGACTTTAAAGCTTTTCTCCTTTTAGAGAAGACGGCAAGTGCGTACAAGATTTCTACATCGCTGATATGACTGCAGTGCCTGGCCGCTACATCTTTGATTGTGAGTAAAGGTGGCTGCTGCCTTCTGAGGTGGGTAGGTGGTGTGTGTGTGTGTGTGTGTGTATATGTGTGTGTATACATGTGTGTGCGTGTGTGTCTCTGTGTGTGTGTGTGCGCCTCTGTCTGTGTACATGTGCGTGCATGTGTCTGTGTGTGTATGTATACATGTGCGTGCATGTCTGTGTGTGTGTGTGTGTGTACCATGAGCCCTAGGGATACAAACATAAGTAGGTGGGGCAGGTTCTGGAAGAGGCCCTCAAGCACAGGAAGAGGAAATGACCCTATAGACATCGCCCTCGGAAATCCAAAACCAGAGAGATGTGAATCCACGCTGTGTGGGGCCCCCCAGAGCTGCCCACAACCTCTCTCCTGTGCCCAGTGTCTATGAACCCACTGCAGACTTGATCCAGTCTCAAACGGGGAGTGGGGTGGGGAGCAGTGGGAAGGAGAGCAGGGGGCGGGGCCAGGCCCAGAGTCCTCGCTCAGCTGACCTCTGGGGTGCAGCACAGGGTTTTCCTCTCAGAACAGAGATTTCCTCCTCAGGCAATGTTGGGGACCTGGGAGGCAGAGCAAAGCAGGCAGTGTGTGGAGAGGGGAGCTATGTGCTGTGAGGGTGGCAGAGCGGGAGACCCCCAGGCTCTTCCTTCTCCCTAGAGCTCCTTTAGTCCCCGAGAGAGACAGAGATAAGGGAGGCAAAGAGAAGAAAGAGCAGAGACAAGGGGCGCTGCTGTGGACGCAGTGGGCAGAGGCTCCTCATGGAGTCAGGGCACCTGTGGGCACTCACTCCCCAGGCTTGGCTGGCCAGTGCAGGACGAGCCATGGGGAAGTGGGATCGGGCTGCAGCTGAAGGGGCCACAGCTGGCTTCAACGGCCCGTCCTGTCCTGTCACAGACCAGGGCAGAAACTACCTGACATTCGTGGCTGTTACCGATGACTTTGCCATCGTAGACTTGGAGAACCACAAGAGCAAGGTCATCGTGGCTGAGTTCCACGGTGGGTGCCGCCCCTGCCCACAGTTGACGACCACAAGGAGACACCTGGACTGGAGAGGCGGGTGGGCGGGGTGCGAGCAGGGATGGGAGCTGAGGCCCACCGCAAGCCGCAGGAACCTCCTCGCCCGTCTCTAACGGGAGAGGAGGGGTCTGCGCAGTTGAGAGGTGGGGGGCAGGATGGGAGGCCAGGGGAGCACGTGTCCAGCTCTGTGTTCATCCTGCTGGCTGCAGTCAGGACCGAGCACGGAAGATCGCTTGGGCAAGAGCCCTACAGGAAGCACACGACCCGGAGAGGCATTGCTGAGAGCAACATTGTGGACCTGTCCTTACAGCGTAAGCTGGTTTCCCTGCAGCCCAGCTTCTCCCCGGGACCCCCGGCTTCTCCCTGGGACCCCCGCCACCATGGCTGCAGTGGTGAGGCGTGCCCAGGCAGGCAGGGCATGGGACCCACCCGAGACTCAGAGGAGGTGCTTAGAGCCGGTCCAGGAATGGGCAGAGCGGGAAGCAGAGGGACCTGGGTGACGACCTCTCCTTCTCTGTGTCCACAGCAAGATGTCCCTCCGACTAGGAGCCCAGGTGAGGGCACCCGGGGGCGTCTCTGCCCACTCCGCTGGCAGAGGGGCTTCTCGGGGGCAAATGCGCTGACCGGGCTGTGGGTGGGCGCGAGGACATGGCACCCAAGGCCCCCCCTAAATCAGAACATCAGGGGGCCCAAGAACACTCAGGCTCTCTCCAGGTTACTGGGAAACATGCACACATGCACCTCTCTCTCGCTCTCTCTCTCTCGCTCTCTCTCTCTTGCTCTCTGTCTGTCTCTCTCTCTCTTGCTCGCTCTCTCTCTCTCTCCCTTCCACTCCCTGGTCACTCCCAGGTCACCCACGCTCACCACGTGCTCTGCTCCCAGCTTCCTGTCTCTCTGTGTCTTCGCACAACTCTGCTGAGCACAACAGCTCCCCACTGCCAGGGTCCCTCTCCTGGGGTCTCCCCCTGGGCCCCAGGCCCAATCCAGGCTGTCCACTGACTCCTGCCTCCCTAAGCGACTCTCCCACAGGAGCAGTGGGGTGAAATCCCTTGACCTCTGTCCTCTGGCAGCACAAGAATGTGGGGAGACCTCCAGGTCCCCCAGAACCCACCCCAGGGGTCACAGCCCTGCTCGTCCTGGCTCGATGGCCCCGAGGTCTTGCTGGAGAGCTCTGCCGTCTTGCTCAGTCAGGGGCCTGGAGGACAGCAGGGCAGTGGGGAGGGCGCGCCCCCCGGGAGCAGTGGGCCGCAGGAGGCTGCAGGACACTGACTGCACCCAAGTGCTCGTGCTGCGACACGCGCTGGCCCTGCTGGGCTGGACACGGGCACAATGTCTCTGCTTCCCCAGGTCGCCTTCCTGGCCGCTGGAGCCAGCGTCACCTGCGGTCTCCCCCTGCGGATGCCCGCGGCACCCACATCCCCCCGCCCCGTGCAATAAACCAGCTCTGCATCAGCTCATGGGCTCCAGCGCCTGCTTGTCCAGAGGAGCAGACTTCCTCTGCTTTCCTGGGGAGAGGAGTCCTCCCCACCTCTGGGAGGCTGGGGCGCAGGGTGGGGTGCAGGATGGGACGCAGGGGAGGCGTTGGCAGGGTCCTGAAGGGCCCTCGGTGTTCCCGAGCTGTGCTCATTTAGTCCAGGGAAGAGCCAGCCACGCAGGGGTATGCATGCAGGGACGGGCAGGCGAGTGACCCCAAGAGGAGATGGAAGCACAGTCCTGCACCCCACCAGGACCTCACCCCCACCAGATCTCACCCCCCACCAGATCTCACCCATCCCACCCTCCTGGAGCCATGGCTTCACTGCTCAGCCAGCAGGAGCCGAGGCCAGGTCAGCCTTGGGCACAGCTGCTCTGTCTTGCAAAACACCAAGGAAAGGCCCTGAGGTCAGCCGACACTGCTGTACACAAGGCCAAGACTCTAAGGCGGGACCTCCCCTGAGGGATGCAGTCATGGAGAGACCACCAGAGAGCGCTTGAAGGTCAGGCAGAACCTCCCTGGCTGGCTTCTGGCCCTCCCCACCGGGGGTCATTTCCTGTCTCAGAGGTCTCTTGCCACTCCAATGGTGACCCTCACTCTGCCCAGCAGGAAGCTGGGACCAGCGATTCCTGCAGCTGAGTCAAGGTTGGAGCTGGTACTCGCTGGGGCTTCTCTAGGGGGTCTCCCAGTCAGGTCCGGAGGGGTCCTAGGAAGCGGTACGAGGAGGCCTCACAGCGCCCTGCAGCATCCAGGTGCTGCCGAACTGCGTGCAGGTGGCAAGGCTGCTGCGACTGCATGCGACTGGACGCCTCACGAGGGCATGCCCGCTCCGCTCCAGCCAGGAAGCCTGAGGGAACCAGTCGGGGGACTGATACTGGCCGTCTGGAGGTGCCCGGGGCAGGTCGGGCCAGACGCCACCCTCAGTCACCAGGAGCGGCCACAGCTCACCAGACTCTCAGACCCCCTGCGTTCTCCTACCCGCACAGTAATCAAAACACAATAAATATAGGCTGGAGAGGTGGCTCACGGGTTAAGCCTCCGCCTTGCAGGCGGAAGGTCCTGAGTTCGGATCCCAGATCCCACGTATAGACGCCAGGCGGAAGCGGGGGCAGCCTGCGCTTCTGGTCCTGGTAGGGCGGAGCCTGTGAATCCCGGGGCAGAAGGAGGTAGAGGCGTCCATGGTGGTTCGCGATTTCGTCAGTGGTTCTACACACACACAGACACACACACACAGACGCGTGCGCAAATACACACGCATATGCACTAGTTGAATAAATGATAATAATAATAACAAAAATTTTAAAAAAACACAATAAATAGAATGAATAGCCTTCACCTTCATCTGCAGCCTACACGCAGTGCCTGTGTTCTGGGAGGAAATTTTTCCCAAACCACAAACCCAAATCTAAACTTTGCATGAAGCAATAAAGTTTTGAAATGCTTTTTTAAAGCAAGAGAATGGCTCTGTCACTGTGCCCGTTAAAACGACAAGGGTGAGGCTCAGCTTGAGACAGAAAAGAAGAAACGACGCCAGCCTGAGCCGAGAGTTGCCATGGCAGCGCTGCTGTCAACAGAGATGATGCGCTCGGCGGAAGGCTGGAGGAGCTGGAGAAACGGGAATCGACATAAAGTTGATGCCTGACTGCTAATGAACGAAGCCATGAAATTCTATAACATTGATGCTGACCTCTGAGCACAGGGCGCTGACATCATCGGATGTACCCCAAAGGGAAAAGAGCAACTCTGCAGCCCTCTGACTCCGGCCCCTCAACAGAAAGCATCGCGGACAAATCGAAATACTAATGACTTGTGGTCTCTGCCAGTGTTCAGCGACCGCTGTCCTCGTCAGGTTACAGTGTTCGTTCGGCGAGGCTGCCGCAGTGAGGTACCGCGGGCATGGCGGCCAGGCCAGGGCTTCCTGTCATCTGTCCACAGGTGACCCTTTAACGTGAGATGGTAGGTGTGTGCATCTATACTTCTGTCTAGTGTGCATATGTCTGCGTGTGCGCGTATATGTGTGTCCCTGTGTATGCAAGCCTATATGCGTGCTTCTATGTGTCTGTGTCTACATGTGTCTCTGTGTGTATGTATGTCTCTGTGTATGGATGTCAGTGTGTGTCTCTGCGTATGCATGCTTGTGTGTGATTCTCTGCTGCATGTGTCTGTCTGTGTGTCTGGTATGCACCTGTCTGTGTTCGTATCTATGTCAAGGGGTGTGGGTGTCTGTGTAGGTGTGTGTATGTGCCTCTGCGGGTGTGTATATGTCTCTGTGTGTGCCCGGGTATGTGTTTGTGTGTCAGTGCTGCATGGCACCCGGGTGTGACTGGCCGGGACCCGGTGCCTCCTGGGTTGCGGTGGAGCCGAGGCTGGCGCAGTGCCAAGTCTGCGCTGTGCAGAAGAGAAGACAGAACAGACTTTATGCAGAGTGTCATGTCTAGGGGTGTGGGACGTCCCCCAATAGCGAGAGTGAACTCTTGTCAGAAACCAACTGGGTGAGACCCCCCAAGGAGAGCAGGGCTGAGCAGGCTGAACCCCTTTCTCTCCCAATCCCAACTCCCCGCCACCGTTGCCCGGCTCGTGCAGTTCCCGAATCAGCACAGACGTGAAGGTAGCTGTGGGAGGGACAGGAGGGACGTGTGACCTGCCCGTCTGCCTGCATGAACCCAAGTGGCTGGCTGCTCTCTGAGTGGCCTGTCCACGCGTGGCAGAACCCCAGCCTGACCCTCCACGCCTCGGCCTGTGCCCGAGAGAGTAGGAAGTTGTGGAGCCAGGGAACCTCCCGTGGTGCTCTCAGTCCTGCTGGGCACAGGGGCCGGAGCAGAGAGAATGTTCTAGAGAAAGGGCTCTGGTGGCCTTGAGTGAGCAGGTTGTCATTGTCTGAGGCCCCCACGTGGTGGTGACTTTGGAGACGTGGGTGGCGCTGGGCAGGTGAGGCTCACGCCGCAGGGACGCCGGGTTAGTGTCAGCTTCAGGGGAAACACCTCTTCCAGATTTGAGGGACACGGGCCCCGAAGGCCCTTGTGATGGACAGTGAGGACCAGGTGGGAGAGACGTCCCCCCCTCCCGCCATCTCAGCGCTGGATGGGCCACACACTGGCATCTTCCCCACAACTGCGAGTTCGCATGGCTTGCCAACACAAGGTCAGTCAGCTCGTGCCAGCCCCCTGCCCATCAATGAGAGGGTCTCTGGAGGAAAGATCCCCAGGAGACCCCAGCTTGAGGGAGGAACAGGAAGCCTAGTGCCTGGAACCCGAGACTGGATCGGGGGTGTGGGTCGGAAGGGCACCTGGGAAGGTCTGCAGGGGGGGCTCACGTGCCCTCTCCCTGACCTCCACAGCCGAGGCCCAGACTCTGGGGCGCGGGTACTTTCCATCTTTGAAGGACCGCCTCAAGCTGCACTCTGAGGAGACAACACAGCAGGGTTCTCGGGACCCAGTTCTTGGGTATATTCACAGCTGCTCCTCAAGTCCAGTCCACCCCCCCTACTGTCAATCTTCCCTGAATTCACTGCCCCCCCGACTGTTTGGTCATACCTGACAGGGACAGTGTTCTCTCTCATGGGTTAGGTGTTAGGGGTTAGGGTTAGGGTTATGAATTAGAGTTAGGAGTTAGGTTTAGGGGTTGGGATTAAGGATTAGGTTTAGGGGTTGGGATTAGGAGTTGGGGTTAGGGGTTAGGGTTTAAGGGTTAGGGTTTAGGATTAGGGTTAAAGGTTAGTAACGGGTATGGATTAGAGTTATCGTTTAGGTTAGGCTTAGTGGTTAGGGCTTGGGGTAGGAGTTAGGGTTAGAGGGTTAGGATAAGGTTAAAAGTTGGAATTACGGTCAAGGTTAGGTGTTAGATTAGGGTTAGTGTTAGGACTTAGGAGTTAGCGTTTGGTTTAGGTTAAGGTTAGGTCCTGGTTTGGGTAAAGTTAGATGAACCCAGTGCTGCCATCTGAGCAGATCCACCTTGGTGGGGAGAGATACCCCATGACAAGTATTGTTGGTTCTCTTCATTACACTTTTTTTTTTTTGGCATTTTCAATTCTTAGAGAACAATACGGAGACAGTGATATTCCAGCAGAATCTTTTGTCGATCAAAGAAATGCTCATAGCCTAAAAACTTGGAACCCCCCATGAAGGTAATACACTTCAGGGTTCTTCTGGAGGGCCATGGTCATGAGGGGCACTGGGGAGCTCAGATGTTCCCATACCCAGCCCACCACCAACTCCTGGGCTCTTCTCCTGCCTGGGCCTCTGCCTGTGAACCCTGTGTCTGGTTAGTGCTCTCGTCCTGGTGTCTTTGACCACCCACTCTGCCCCATGATCTTCTCCCCACAGGGAAGACCTCGAGGAGAACCTGTGGATGTCATGTGGGTGGTCCGTGGGCAACGCTCCCCAGCTGCTCCATGTCCTGCAGGGGCTTCATCCCTTTCTGACCCTCCCCTGAGGGTTTCCCACCTGCTGGCGAACAGTTCCCTTGGCTGAGCCTGTGAGACCCTCCCTGGGTGATGTGCAGACACGTGGGCTGTGGGGCTTGGAGCCCTGGGCCGTGTCAGACACCTTAGGACGCTGAGCAAGATCCTCAGCAGTTCTCATCGGTCAGACCTGCCCTGCTGGCATTGCCACACACAGAGTTTGCTGAGGAGACAGCAGAAGGACACCCTAGTTTGCGGACACTGCTACAGCCCGAGAGCCTCTGAGCCCCCACAACGCAGCTCAAGACACATCTCCCGGTTCAGCCCTTCAGCCTCTCCAGTCCTGGACTCACGGAACCGCCTTCCTTTCCAGCAAAGGAGAAACTTTGGGCCTGACGCTGCCTGGGGCAGCCTGGCTGGGACCTCAGCCCGTGCCAGGGTCTGACCTCTCCTTCCTCCAACCCGACCCGTTCCACCCCCACATTCCTGTCTCTCCATAACCTGCTTGAGCACTCCCTCGTGATTCTGCCTGTCTACGGGGTCTGAGGGGTCCCTTGGGTCGGCCACCTTCATGTCCCTGGGGAATCTGCTAGGAGGGGGCATTCAGGGAAGTGGGCTGGAGGTTGGGAGGAGCCCACATTGCCTGGTTCTCCTGGTGGTGGCCGGTTAGAGGGTTGAGAGGCAGGAGAGGGCCGGGAACTGGCAGCTCTGCTGTGTCCCCTCGGTACCATCTGCACGTGTGCCCCAAAGTCCTGGTCTGGGTGGTGGGCATGGTGAAGGAGAGGGCTGTGGTGATGAAGGGCTGAGATCAGAGCCAGGGCCTGGCTGTGGCCAGGGAGAGGAGCGCGCCCTCCAGGGCACAGGCACGTGATCAGCTCCCAGGCCAGCAGGACAGACGCCGCACACTGGAAACATCTGCCCTAGCGAGCAGGAGGGCGCTGTGACCCCTCTGCGGCAGTGGGGAGCCGGCGCCAGGCACGGTCATGCTGGAACGTTCCGAGCCCTGAGGGCAGCGCCACGAACCATACCAGGTTGCCGGGGCCGAAGAGCCGCGGGGCCAGTGTCTCTTCTGCTGGGAGGTGAGCCAGCTCAGTTTTCTGGTGGTCCTGGCACCCCTCACTCCAGTGTCCCACATCCCAGGGCCGTGGTCATGGGTGGGAGGTTGGGAGACATCCTAAGTCTCCTCCTGGACCCTTCGGCCCCCCACTGCAGACTGCTGTGTACCGTGTGCAATCTGCATCCGTTCCCTGCGGACGATGCTCACTATCCTCTGTGGTGGGAGTGGAGGGGCGGGTGGCATCCCACTGCACTGGGGGAGAATCGACCTGTTATTTTTAAGGGCAGCACAGCTTTATGATAATTTGCTGTAAAATGCAGAAAAGAAGGGCACAAACAGGGGCTAGTATGTGCAAGGAACAGAGGAATATACATTCACAGAACATGGGCTTATACATGCACAGAGCAGAGACTTGTACATGCAGAGAACATGGACATATACATGTACAACACACAGCTCCTATACAGACACATAGATGCACAGAGATACGCAGACTTGATGTGTACATAAACATGCACAAAGACATGCACAACAGGGTTCTGCACGCAGACACAGACATGAACACATACAGGAACACAGACACACATACACACATGGAATGCAGGTGCGTGGACACACCCATGCACACTTGCATGTCCGCCCATGCCCATAGTTGTAGGATCCATTAGGTACCAGGGAAAGTGTCTGAATAGCGGTGCTATGCTTGAGTTGGAGGTCTGTGGGAGACAGGAAGGTCCGGGGGCTTCACTTGTCTCAGGAACAGGCCGAGTGTGGAGGGCAGGAGCCCGGGAGTCCTGCTGGCAGCCCTGCATTCTGAGCGCACTTCCTGCTGCGATAACATTCTCCCTCTGACAGGCCCTCTGAAGGTGAAAGGGCATTCAGACACTAATTACACAAATTATCCCTGTCTGCTCACGAGGTCCATGCCAAAGGTTGAGGTGATGCGGAGAAGCCTCCAGTTGGAACTTCTGAGTAGAGAGGGGGTGCTGCTGCCCCAGGGCAGCCCAGGTGGGATAAGCAGCCCAGGGGGCGAGGTGGGCAGCACACCCCCAGGACCACAGGTGGGAGGGCAGCACACCCGCAGGACTGTAGTTGGGAGGGCAGCACACCCGCAGGACCATGAGTGGGCTCTTGCTGCCCACAGTGCACAGCCACTGCTGTGTTGCATGGGCCAAGCAGGGTCTGCAGGGCAAAGAGCAGCTGACGATAGACGTCCCATGGGAGAAGGTAGGAGCCTGTGGGTGGGCGGGGCTGTGCTGGGGTCAGCATGTGGCTGGGCTCAGTCCTCTGGATAGGAGTTGCAGGTCGGGGACAGTCAGACCCTCTCTTGTGTCTTCAGTGACATCTGCCTGGCAGAGGAGTGTCACTCACTAGTGCCCAGGCAGTGACTGCCATGAGACAGTGTAACTTCCTGAGCTCTCTCTCTCTCTCTCTCTCTCTCTCTCTGTGTGTATGTGTGTGTGTGTGTTTTAATGAGACCCAGAATACATTTCCATGAGCAATGATTAGATCCCTTCAAACCTCCACTCATAGTGACATTGCAGTCACACAGTCTTTCTACACCTCCCAGAGGTCAAAGTTGTTGTGTGGAAGGAACTTGGCATATTTTCAGGCCCTCTAGAAATAGTAATGGTAAAGAGAATTAAGGGAAAGTGCAGCTCTGGCCAAATACAGTAATCTCCAGCTTATGTGGCTCAGTTATTTGTGGGTAGATGGAAGGGGCTGGATGGCTGGGAGGGTGAATGGCAGAGAGGGTGGATGGATGAATGGGAAGATATAGTGCTGGATGGATGGGAAGGTAGATGGATGGATGGGTGGGTGGATGGATGGATGGATGGATGGGTAGATGGATGGATGAGTGGATGGATGGATGGATGAGTGGATGGATGATGGATGGATGGATGATGGATGGATGGATGGATGGATGGATGGATGGATGGATGGATGGATGGGCAAGTGGATGGGTGGATGTAAGGAATGGTGCATGGATGGATGGGATGGTGAAAGGATGGACAGATGGGATGGTGCATGGATGGATGGATGGATGACTAGATAGATGGATTTGAGGGTGGATAGATGGAAAGGTGGTTGGATGGTAAGGTAGATTGAGGAGTGCATGGATAATGGATGGATAGAGGGAAGGAGGCAGGGAGGGAGGGATGATGGATAGAGGATGGTATGTGGGCTGTGGTCAGGCACCCAGTCCTGATAAGATACATGTGACCATTGAAGTGGCAGTCAAGGTTATGTGACCAGCACTGGGAACACTAAGTGTTTGCTCTCTCCTCTCTTGCTGCCCCTTTCACCATGTGAAGCCCAATGTGTATCCAATACTGACCAGGTTCAAGGTTCTTCAGTTCTCCCTTCAGTGGGCTCCTGAACCCACTTCCTCACGGTAGGTCCTGTGGAAACGCCACAGACACTCCTTTTGGAGTCGGCTGCAAGGTGGGAGGGCTAGAGGCATCTTACAGAATCTGTCTTTTCAGTTGAGAACACACCTTTCTTTTCTGGACCTTTCTGTTTGCCTCATGTTTCTTCTCTCCCTCCTCTGAGGTCCTCTCATGATTCATCCTCAGAGAACCAGCCTGCTTGTCTGGCTACAGTCATCTATGCACAACGGGTCATTCTTCCACTCACGTGGATTCAGTTCTTGCCTCCTCCTCCTCCCTTCCTCCATACCTCACTCCTCCCTATCTCCTTCCTTTGCTCTCTTCCATCCTTCATCTTTGCCTCTTTCCTTTCGTCTCCCTCTGGAGCACTAATTACAGTCATCTTTTCCTCCTTGCTCTTAGGAAAATGATGTTGAAATTGCTGGACCAGAGCATCCCTGTTCCTAGGGATGTGGACCTGGACCAGAGCATCCCTGTTCCTAGGGATGTGGACCTGGACCAGAGCATCCCTGTTCCTAGGGATGTGCGCGTGGACCACAGCATCCCTGTTCCTAGGGATGTGGACCTGGACCTGGACCACAGCATCCTTGTTCCTAGGGATGTGGACCTGGACCTGGACCACAGCATCCCTGTTCCTAGGGATGTGCACCTGGACCACAGCATCCCTGTTCCTAGGGATGTGTGCCTGGACCACAGCATCCCTGTTCCTAGGGATGTGGATCTGCATCTCTTTCTCCTCTCAGCTTTGCAATGAGTCTGATGAAGACCCAGAGAGTCAACCCACTAACCCATGTCCTGCCAGGGGAACACTTGATCCATATCTGGCTGATCATACTGTGGACCTGTGACTCTGCCTGTTTCAGACACAAGATGAGGAGATGCTCTTTGGTGATGATGCCTGGAGATGCAGAGCTGGTGAGGGTGTTTACAGCTGCCCCTGCCCTGCACACTACCCATTCCCTGTTCTGCCCCCACCCTGCACACTACCCATGCCCTGTTCTGCCCCTGCCCTGCACACTACCCATGCCCTGTTCTGTCCCTGCCCTGCACACACCCATGTTCTGCACATACCTATGCCCTGCTCAGCTGGCCATTCCCTGCATGTGTGTGTGCAAGCATCTGTCTGCAAGTGTGCTGAAGGTGCATGCACACGTTTGAATGTGCACACTTAAACCACACATACTTCTGCTCACGTGACCCTTGTGATCTGTCCTATGTCTGTCTCATCTGTCCTACCCCAGCCTCGTGGTGGACATGAAAACATTCCAGCATCACACACACACCTCCATGCAACCCCTCCAGATCAGTGCCTACCTTGGGATTTTTTTTAAATTTATCTTTTGTGCACATGCCTGCATGCAAGTGTGTGTGTGTGTGTGTGTGTGTGTGTGTGTGTGTGTTGCCGAATCCCCCACCGGGCCAGCTGGGGGAAAGAGAGTGAATGGCAGGGGCCTCGTAGGCGTGACTCAAATGGGCGAGCCAGTGACAGGGTCACCACCAGACCCTGGAAGTCAGGTGAGAAGCACCAGGCAGAGGAGTTTGCTGCAGACTCAGCTTTACTCAGGAAGTGTTTGGGCTTATATAAGGTCAGGGGTCCAATCAGGTGTGGCCATCCCTTTGATCAGGGGGAGGAAGAGACCAGACACGAATCATTTAGCTGTTTACTAGGTGTCCAGGTTAGATGGCCAATTCCCATTGGTTGTTCATCCCTCCTTTCCATTGGTTGTCCATCCCTCCTTCCCGTTGGTTGTCCATCCCTTCTTCCTGTTGGTTGTCCATCCCTCCTTCCCATTGGTTGTTCATCCCTCCTTCTCATTGGTTGTTCATTCCTCCACCCCATTGGTTGTCCATCCCTCCACCTTTATGGTTCCTCTATTGGGACATGTCTGGGGCATGTCCAAACTTTTTCAGGCTTGTCTGTAGCCAGACCTGGATTCGGGAGCCTGGGCTAGGGCCTCCCTTAATCAACAGTGCCTCGTTTTCACCCTTTTATTTATTTATAAAAATTTTTAGTGGGGACCATGATAGCTGGGGCAACCCCGAGCCTCTTCAGTTGCACAGAACACAAGTGACTGTGCCTGTCTTAGGTCAGACACCACCCTTGTGTGGAGCCGTACACGTCATTGACTACCAGTCATGAGACCATCACAGAGAAGGAATCATGGTCCCAAAGAGGAACTCAAGTATCATAAAGTGTCATGGTTTGAAATGTGTCTCATATGTTTGGCAAGGTCATGGCGCCTTGAGAGGTGAAGCCTTGCTGGAGGAAGGCAGTCACAAGGGGTGGGCCTTGAGGTGGATTAGTCCCACCCTACCTCCAGGAGAAGTCAGCCTTTGCTGCAAGCAGTCTGCAGCTCTCAGCTTCCAAGATGTCTGCGGTGACTTAGCCTCCTCCAGCTTTGGCCAGCCAGCCATGCTGCCTCTGCTTTGAGAGACTGTCCCTTCCCTCTGGAACTGTAAGCTGAATAAACCTTCCTTTCTCCCTGAAGTTGATTGACTTTGAGTGTTCTCTCACGGTAATAGTTAAGAGTAACTGTTACATAAAGAAAAGCAGGTTTTTGTCAGGGCAGGAGCAGGTGGAGGGGTGTTGGTGAATCCCCCGCCGGGCCAGCTGGGGGGAAACGGAGGGGCCTCGTGGGCGCGAGGCAAATGGGCGAGCCAGTGACAGGGTCACCACCCAGACCCCGGGAGTCAGGTGAGAAGCAGCACGCAGAGGAGAATTTTGCCGTAGACTCAACTTTACTCAGGAAGTGTTTGGGCTTACATAGTGCCGGGGTCCAATCAGGTGTGGCCACTCCTCTACTCAGGGGAGGGGGGGAACAGCCACCAATTATTCAGCTGTTTATTGGGTGTCCAGGTTAGATGGCCGCTTCCCATTGGTTGTTGATCCCTCTTTCCCATTGGTTGTTCATCCGCCCGCCATTTGGTTGTCCATCCCACTGCCTGTATGGTTTCTTCTCAGGCTTATCTGTAGCCAAATCTCCTGGATTCGGGAGCCCAGGCTAGGGCCTCCCTGAATCGATAGTGCCACATTTTCACCCTTTTATTTATAAATTTTTTTCAGTGAGGACCATGATAGCTGGGGCGACCCCGAGCCTCTTCAGCTGGGTGGAATATAGGCGACTGTGCCTGTCTTAGGTTGATCACCACCCTCGTGTGGAGCCTTACCCGTCATTGACTACCAGTCATGAGACCATCGCAGAGAAGGAATCATGGTCCCTAAGGGGAACTCAAGCAGTGGCAGAGAAAAGGAGGTTTTGTCAGGGCAAGAGCAGGCAGAGAGGTTGTAGGCAGGACAGGTGGAGAAATGATCCAGGAGAGCTGAGGAGACATAAATCAGAACCTAACAATTGAAGTTAGTAAGTCATAGCTTTCATAGAGGACAGCCAGGCTTACAACGGGCCTTTGGTGATCTTAGGAATATCCGAGGCTTGAATGGATGATCTGAGGACCTAGAAAGCAAGCTTTATTATTTCAGGAATATATGAAAAAACTGTAAGAAACTGTAAAAACTGTAAGAAAACTTGTATGAAAGAAAACTTACAATCTATTAGAAAAACAATAGTGATAGATATAAAACATAAGTAGTTAAGGCCCTAGATGTCATCAACATTATTTGTTCTTATCTTTTTTTTTTTTTTTTTTACAGGGGAGAGCGCGAACGCAGTCCCCCACTACCACAAATTATGTAGTCGAGTTTCCCACATTTGGGGAAATCGCAGGGGTCAGCACATCCGGAGTGCAATGGATAAGCCTCGCCCTGGAAAAACCACCTTCGTGATCATGGTATCTCCCCTGCCAGGTAAGTATTATTTGTTCTTATCTTTAAGTATACATACGTGTATCTAAAAATGGCATGCCAAAATTTTAGTGCACAACAGAAATAAAAAATTGAAGTGGCCACAGACACAAGACATAAAACATGTAAACACGGAACATATAAACATACAAGTACATGAACAACATTTTACTGGCAACTGTACAATTTACCAGCAATTGTCTTAAAATTACCCTTGAAAATTTTATCAAGGGCAGATTAACATTTAGGAAAACCTTATTTAAAACAAGACCTCATATTAGTTAAGTCCGGCAGCTTAGCTTAATTATGAAAAACGTCTAGCAAGGAAAAGCATCCTCATCCATAGTCTATTCCCACATTTTCTCTGGGGGGATCCAAAGTGCTAAAACCATAGCATCATTCTAAAATTCCTCTATGCCAACAGTCTTAACCTTGAGTCCTCTAGTCTCTAGAAGAGATTTTAAGATATGGGAGACCAGTATTGTCTGAAAATACAGCCAGGAAAGAGGGGTAGTCAAGAGTCAAGGGGGAAGAAGAGGAGGGAAGGGGATGTCAGCAGGGGGTGGAATGCCCCCACATGGACCTGAGAGGCCTCTGCAGAGTCCTCAGCCAGTAAGGGGAGGGATCCAAATCTGGAGGAAAAACAAAGGACTAATTTTGGGTTCTCTCCACAAGTTACATTGTAGCAACTAATCAATCACTTCCTCAGTGGAGGATCCTAGATGCCTAAGAGGATGGGAACAAAGGGGGCCAGAAGCATATGGCCTTCCTGGACTTCCCCCTTATAGGACAGGAAAAGCACTTCTCTCGGATCTGTGACTCCCAGACATTTTCTGGGGAAATCCAAGGTGCTAAGATTAAAGCTTCCTCCCAAAAATCTTCTAAGTCCTTCGGCATCTTCTACATAAGTCTAATAGAGCCTTAAGGGCAGTCAGCTGGGGTGCCTTCTGATGGGGTGGTAAATTACCCATTATGGAGAGGAAAGGTTCCCTAATGGAGCAGAGATGTCTAGGTGAGTGGACAAGGCAAAAAAACAAGCAAAAAATTGAAAAGCAGCAACTAGAACTAAGGCGAACTTGAAAACAATTCCTAAAAGGGTAACCAACGTTCAAGGGGAGACCTAGTGCTGCAGATACACAGGAGTGCTTTGGATCCAAGCGTCCTGTGCTAAGTGGGGGACTTCCTGGGTTTGTTATTCCCCCGGGCCCTATGCCCCCGGTCAGGCCGATTCAATATAATCAAACCTGGGCTTCGAGTTCTGGACTCTCTGGGAAAAGCCTTAATTTAGAGGGGCTCTTTGATCGTGGGGAAATCAAACGAGCGATTGGGGCTCCTTGATTATCAGCAAATCAAGCGAGCGATTGGGTTCCTAACCTTGCTCCTTGATCATCACTAAATCAAGCAAGCGAGTGTCCATGGTCCCAAGGACAAACAGGGAAAGGGGAAGAGGAGGGGGCCACCTGCTCACCTTCAGGAACCGAAAGTACAGGAACGCAAAACTAAAGGGGCCGCTCGCCGAACCTTACCGGAATGAGTGTCTTGTCTACACCGAAGGCAGCACCGCCCCACGTTGGTGCGCCAGATGTTGCCGAATCCCCCACTGGGCCAGCCGGGGGAAGAGGGGAAACGGTGGGGCCTTGTGGGCGCGAGGCGAATGAGCAAGCCAGTGACGGGGTCACCACCCAGACCCCGGGGGGGGGGGGAGCAGCTACGAATCATTCAGCTGTTTACTGGGTGTCCAGGTCAGATGGCCGCTTCCCATTGGTTGTCCATCCCACTGCTTGTATGGTCCCCCCCCCCCCGCTGCAGTTTTGGGGCAGGCCAGCTCTCCAGGCCACAGCCCCCCCGCTGCAGTTTTGATGGTCCAGAATCTACTGTATAAAGGGGCTTTGCCTCCTGCACGGAAGCCTCTCTCCACAGCCCTCACGCATTTAGACAAGTCTCTTCTTCACACTGCCACGCCAGGCTGACGGGGTGTGATCTTCTGGGGCCCGTGCTGTCTCTCCCTCCCGTCGCACCTGGACACACCGCGATTGCAGATGCAGGTTCTGGCGTCCAGTTTAGTGTGTGTGTTGTGTGCCCAGCCCACACGCGGCAAGTACTTAACCACACCGAGCATCTTCCCGTCCCAAGGCAGCCTTTAGAAAGGTATTTCAGGGTCAACTAGATGGCTCCCTGGATAAATGTGTCTACCTGTAAACCTGGCGACCTGAGTTCACCCCTGAACCCCACGTGATAGAAGGGTCCGCACCTGACAGTCGCCCTCTGACCTCCACACATGTGCCCTGGTGGCCTGATCCTCCTGGAAGAGTGGACCAGGGTGAGTCCCCAGAGCCAGGGAAGAGCAGTGGGTACGGCTCAGCTCCTGTACTGGAGCCTGAGCCGTCAGCTCCTGGGAGCTCAGTGGAGCTCGGCTGCCATCCCACAGTGCCCAGCCTGGGCAGGGCAAGATGGCGCTCACGCCAGATCTGTGATGCATGCGGCCCTTTGTGCTGCTGCCTGCCAGCTGCAGACGACCCGCATTCACCCTGACATGAGCCTCCTGCCTGCCCCTGGGGCGGGGGGAGAGTGACGTCTGCCCTGGTGTCGGCCCCCACTGTTGAAGGCTGCTTAGTGCCTCCTCCGGGAGGTGAGAAAATGTCTGACAAACACATGTGTTCGCATGTCCAGGTTAGAGTCCACCATGGCAGGGAAGTCACCGTGGCAGGACCGCACGAGGCCAGGCCACGTCCACGGTCAAGAGAGCGAGTGAGACATTAGTCACGCAGCGAGTGCCCAGCTTTGCTTCTCCACTTAATGCAGCCCCCAGATTCCCCCAGAAAGTGGCCCTGCTCACAATGAAGACGACTCTCCCCACATCAGTCAAGGAAGTCAAGGCAAATATGGGCACGTGCACACTGACAAGCACGCGCACACACACAATCGCATGCACACATACCACACACACACATATACACACGTATGCACATCCACATGCACACACCTGCACACACACCACACACACACATGCATGCACATACTCGCTCCTACACATACACATACACGCACAACCACACACACACAGAGGCGTGTGCAGAAGCCCTTCTCCCAAGAGACTATAAATGTGTCAAGGTGACAAGTGCGACCAGCCATCGCAGGGACACCAGGGCTCATTTGGCTGCTCCCCTGGGCGTCTCCCGGGATCTCTGTAGCCCTTGTGATTTCTCAGTTCATATCTGTCCTCGGGCAGCAGCAGATCTGCCAATATGACCATGACACCCAGTGTGACCGTGAGCATTTCTGTGACGTTCTGAGACTTGTGAATCCTTTTGTGTTCAGAGGCAAACAGGCCCTGCTATGTGGACATGAACAAATGCACATGTGTTCGCTTCACATGCACACACACAGTAGATACAGGTCCACAGGCCATGGCTCACAAACACACTCACACGTATGCATGCACTCACACAATGCACACACGCTAGTAGATACAGATCCATAGGCCATGGGCCACAAACACACACACGTGCATGCGCTCACACAGTGCACACATGCACACAGGCTAGTAGATACAGGTCCACAGGCCACGGGCAAGACACACACACACACGTGCATGCGCTCACACAATGCACACATGCACACACGCTAGTAGATACAGGTCCACAGGCCATGGGCCACAAACACATGTGCAAGCACACACACAATGTACACATGCATACCATTGTGCACTTTTTGCATATATGCATGCATGCACACACATATGCACATAATCCTGCATAAATAAACCCTCAGCAACATAATCCTGTATAAATAAATAGTCTTAGCAGCATAGTCATGTATAAATAAAGTCTCAGCAGCTCCCCGTTCCTACTACTGAGAGACAGGGAGCCCAAGTCAGCAAAAGCCAGCTGAGGTCCCCAGGCTTCATTGTGGGGCGCAGTGCATCTTCCATTTGGGTCCTTAGTGCCCTTGGCCTTGTGGCCTTCCCCTCGTCCAATGAAGGGACTGGTACCCTGATCTGGAGCTTGGAACCCAGACAGCCCCCGCCCTCCCGCAGCCCTGCCATGGACAGTCTTGGTCCCTTCCTGAGACGTGCCCTTGCACACTTGTGATACTTCCCTGTTCTCAGTGTCCATGATCCTTTTATTCCAGCCGGTTGAGCAACTTGCCTTCAGGTCCAGCACTGGGCCGGGGCGGAGGAGCCAGGACAGCCTGTGCCATATGGGGCGACCACGAGCACGTGGAGAGGGTTGACACTCAGAGGGGCCTCCCCATGCTCAATGCTGCCTGTATGTGGCCCCTGCTGCCCCTTGGGGCCTGTAGAGTCTGCATCCCTTGCCGTGGGGCAGGCTACAGCAGGAGGCCGCACGTTTTCGCGGGAAGACCGACCCGAATGAGGGGCACACCAGCCTCCACTGCTGTGAGTCCAGTTTGCACCTCACAGAGGGACGCCCTGTTCCCCAGGGGCCACAGACAGACCCCCGAACAGTATGAGCCGCTCAGGTGGGGTTTGGGCTCGGGGTCCAAGTCTTGTGTGCAGACATACGGGTTCCAATGCTCTGCATGGACTCAGTCCTGGGGGCCACCTCAGGAGTCCAGGGAAGTGGTGTGTCCCCCCCCCCAGGATCACAGGCAGCCAGTGTGACCGTCACCTGCTGAGCCTGGAGCCCTAGGTTCTGGCTCCATGAGATGCCACATCACCAGTGCCCCAGGCAGAGTCCAGAAGCCAAGTCCTCCCCGCACTGCCCCCCCCAGGAGAAGCAGCAGCACCTCGCCCTGGGGCTGGCAGCACCTTCCCTGCTGGTCCGGGGGGGGGGCTGGGGAGGAAAGACAAGCTTTGGGGTGCAGCGCTCCTTGTGCTGCCCGGCTCGGCGCATATATAGGCAGCCAGCTGCAGCCTCCGCACACCACAGCCCGAGCGCTGCATCCCGAGAAGCCACCGCAGAAGGATGAAGCTGCTGCTGCTCGGAGTGGGGCTGAGTGTGGTCTGCGCTTTGCAGGACCAGAGCCAGGTGCCCGTGCAGCTCGGCTTCCAGTCGCAGCAGGTGACTCCCGGGTGCCTGGGATAAGGCAGGGAGGGCACCCATGGCACAGCCTCACCCGGATCCCTGTCACCTCGAGGTGTCCTGACAGCACCTGCCAGCATGGGGGAGGGAGGTAGAGCCCAGGAGCTCCGAGAGCTTAGAGCGTGGTCCCCTGGGAGTCGTCCCACACAGCTGGAGGAGGCCGAGCCTGGGACCCCAAAGAGAGGCATGTGGTGTCCAGGTTTCTCGCCCTGCATCTCATGACTGAAGACCCCCGAGGCCACATGTGGTAGAGGACACTGCCACGGGTCGTGGGTCTAGGGGAACCACCCCGACCCTGTCTGCATTGTCCACGACCGATGGACACAACACACTGTCCTGCCTGGGTGAGAGGGTGAGGGCAGGCAGGGATCCCCAAGGGGAGAGATGAGACGGGGTCCACACCACACTTCTGCGGGGCATGCCTGGACCCTCCTTCTGCGACACAGGGTCTGGGGAGACAGCTGCCCGAGACCACTGAGGTGTCACCACACAGGTGGTGGGGCCCTGGTCCACCCTGAACCTCGGTGCTACCAAACGATCGGTCATTGAGGAAGGAGGCGCCTACCACTGCTTCATGACGGACATCTCCCTCCTGAACAATGGCAGCCTGAAGGTCACCTACTTCCACAGGTGGGGGTGCGGTGGCCTCCCTGGGGGGTTCAGACCCTGTCAGGATCTAGGTGGCCACGTCCCTCCCCCACCTTCCTCCTCTGCCTTCCTCCTCTACCTCTCTCCTCCACCTCCCTACTCTTCCCCAGGTGCCGGGTGTTTCTGGCTCAGCTCCCAGGGGACTCTGGTCCTCTAGGGCGCTCTCAAGCCTGGGCAGGTCCTGCCGCAACACCTGGGAGAGTCGGGTGACCCTGAGGGGCCATATCCAGCAAGCAGGACTTTAAAGCTTTTCTCCTTTTAGAGAAGACGGCAAGTGCGTACAAGATTTCTACGTCGCTGATATGACTGCAGTGCCTGGCCGCTACATCTTTGATTGTGAGTAAAGGTGGCTGCTGCCTTCTGAGGTGGGTAGGTGGTGTGTGTGTGTGTGTGTGTGTGTATATGTGTGTGTATACATGTGTGTGCGTGTGTGTGTCTCTGTGTGTGTGTGCGCCTCTGTCTGTGTACATGTGCGTGCATGTGTCTGTGTGTGTATGTATACATGTGTGTGCATGTCTGTGTGTGTGTATGTGTACCACGAGCCCTAGGGATACAAATATAAGTAGGTGGGGCAGGTTCTGGAAGAGACCCTCAAGCACAGGAAGAGGAAATGACCCTATACATCGCCCTTGGAAATCCAAAACCAGAGAGATGTGAATCCACGCTGTGTGGGGCCCCACAGAGCTGCCCACAACCTCTCTCCTGTGCCCAGTGTCTATGAACCCACTGCAGACTTGATCCATTCTCAAACGGGGAGTGGGGTGGGGAGCAGTGGGAAGGAGAGCAGGGGGCGGGGCCAGGCCCAGAGTTCTCACTCAGCTGACCTCTGGGGTGCAGCACAGGGTTTTCCTCTCAGAACAGAGATTTCCTCCTCAGGCCATGTTGGGGACCTGGGAGGCAGAGCAAAGCAGGCAGTGTGTGGAGAGGGGAGCTATGTGCTGTGAGGGTGGCAGAGGGGGAGACCCCCAGGCTCTTCCTTCTCCCTAGAGCTCCTTTAGTCCCCGAGAGAGACAGAGATAAGGGAGGCAAAGAGAAGAAAGAGCAGAGACAAGGGGCGCTGCTGTGGACGCAGTGGGCAGAGGCTCCTCATGGAGTCAGGGCACCTGTGGGCACTCACTCCCCAGGCTTGGCTGCCCAGTGCAGGACGAGCCATGGGGAGGTGGGATTGGGCTGCAGCTGAAGGGGCCACAGCTGGCTTCAACGGCCCGTCCTGTCCTGTCACAGACCAGGGCAGAAATTACCTGACATTCGTGGCTGTTACTGATGACTTTGCCATCGTAGACTTGGAGAACCACAAGAGCAAGGTCATCGTGGCTGAGTTCCACGGTGGGTGCCGCCCCTGCCCACAGTGAAGACCACAAGGAGACACCTGGACTGGAGAGGCGGGTGGGCGGGGTGCGAGCAGGGATGGGAGCTGAGGCCCACCGCAAGCCGCAGGAACCTCCTCGCCCGTCTCTAACGGGAGAGGAGGGGTCTGTGCGGTTCAGAGGTGGGGGGCAGGATGGAAGGCCAGGGGAGCACGTGTCCAGCTCTGTGTTCATCCTGCTGGCTGCAGTCAGGACCGAGCACGGAAGATCGCTTGGGCAAGAGCCCTACAGGAAGCACGCGACCCATGGAGGCATTGCTGAGAGCTACATTGTAGGTCTGTCCTTACAGCGTAAGCTGGTTTCCCTGCAGCCCAGCTTCTCCCCGGGACCCCCGGCTTCTCCCTGGGACCCCCGCCACCATGGCTGCAGTGGTGAGGCGTGGCCAGGCAGGCAGGGCATGGGACCCACCCGAGACTCAGAGGAGGTGCTTAGAGCCGGTCCAGGAATGGGCAGAGCGGGAAGCAGAGGGACCCGGGTGACGACCTCTCCTTCTCTGTGTCCACAGCAAGATGTCCCTCCGATTAGGAGCCCAGGTGAGGGCACCCGGGGCGTCTCTGCCCACTCCGCTGGCAGAGGGGCTTCTCGGGGGGCAAATGCGCTGACCGGGTTCTGGGTGGGTGAGAGGACATGGCACCCAAGGCCCCCCTAAATCAGAACATCAGGGGGCCCAAGAACACTCAGGCTCTCTCCAGGTTACTGGGAAACATGCACACATGCACCTCTCTCTCGCTCTCTCTCTCTCGCTCTCTCTCTCTTGCTCTCTGTCTGTCTCTCTCTCTCTTGCTCGCTCTCTCTCTCTCTCCCTTCCACTCCCTGGTCACTCCCAGGTCACCCATGCTCACCACGTGCTCTGCTCCCAGCTTCCTGTCTCTCTGTGTCTTCGCACAACTCTGCTGAGCACAACAGCACTCCCCACTGCCAGGGTCCCTTTCCTGGGGTCTCCCCCTGGGCCCCAGGCCCAATCCAGGCTGTCCACTGACTCCTGCCTCCCTAAGCGACTCTCCCACAGGAGCAGTGGGGTGAAATCCCTTGACCTCTGTCCTCTGGCAGCACAAGAATGTGGGGAGACCTCCAGCTCCCCCAGAACCCACCCCAGGGGTCACAGCCCTGCTCGTCCTGGCTCGATGGCCCCGAGGTCTTGCTGGAGAGCTCTGCCGTCTTGCTCAGTCAGGGGCCTGGAGGACAGCAGGGCAGTGGGGAGGGCGCGCCCCCCGGGAGCAGTGGGCCGCAGGAGGCTCCAGGACACTGACTGCACCCAAGTGCTCGTGCTGCGACACGCGCTGGCCCTGCTGGGCTGGACACGGGCACAACGTCTCTGCTTCCCCAGGTCGCCTTCCTGGCCGCTGGAGCCAGCGTCGCCTGCGGTCTCCCCCTGCGGATGCCCGCGGCCCCCACATCCCCCCGCCCCGTGCAATAAACCAGCTCTGCATCAGCTCATGGGCTCCAGCGCCTGCTTGTCCAGAGGAGCAGACTTCCTCTGCTTTCCTGGGGAGAGGAGTCCTCCCCACCTCTGGGAGGCTGGGGCGCAGGGTGGGGTGCAGGATGGGACGCAGGGGAGGCATTGGCAGGGTCCTGAAGGGCCCTCGGTGTTCCCGAGCTGTGCTCATTTAGTCCAGGGAAGAGCCAGCCACGCAGGGGTGTGCATGCAGGGACGGGCAGGCGAGTGACCCCAAGAGGAGATGTAAGCACAGTCCTGCACCCCACCAGGACCTCACCCCCACCAGATCTCACCCCCCACCAGATCTCACCCATCCCACCCTCCTGGAGCCATGGCTTCACTGCTCAGCCAGCAGGAGCCGAGGCCAGGTCAGCCTTGGGCACAGCTGCTCTGTCTTGCAAAACACCAAGGAAAGGCCCTGAGGTCAGCCGACACTGCTGTACACAAGGCCAAGACTCTAAGGCGGGACCTCCCCTGAGGGATGCAGTCATGGAGAGACCACCAGAGAGCGCTTGAAGGTCAGGCAGAACCTCCCTGGCTGGCTTCTGGCCCTCCCCACCGGGGGTCATTTCCTGTCTCAGAGGTCTCTTGCCACTCCAATGGTGACCCTCACTCTGCCCAGCAGGAAGCTGGGACCAGCGATTCCTGCAGCTGAGTCAAGGTTGGAGCTGGTACTCGCTGGGGCTTCTCTAGGGGGTCTCCCAGTCAGGTCCGGAGGGGTTCTAGGAAGCGGTACGAGGAGGCCTCACAGCGCCCTGCAGCATCCAGGTGCTGCCGAACTGCGTGCAGGTGGCAAGGCTGCTGCGACTGCATGCGACTGGACGCCTCACGAGGGCATGCCCGCTCCGCTCCAGCCAGGAAGCCTGAGGGAACCAGTCGGGGGACTGATACTGGCCGTCTGGAGGTGCCCGGGGCAGGTCGGGCCAGACGCCACCCTCAGTCACCAGGAGCGGCCACAGCTCACCAGACTCTCAGACCCCCTGCGTTCTCCTACCCGCACAGTAATCAAAACACAATAAATATAGGCTGGAGAGGTGGCTCACGGGTTAAGCCTCCGCCTTGCAGGCGGAAGGTCCTGAGTTCGGATCCCAGATTCCACGTATAGACGCCAGGCGGAAGCGGGGGCAGCCTGCGCTTCTGGTCCTGGTAGGGCGGAGCCTGTGAATCCCGGGGCAGAAGGAGGTAGAGGCGTCCATGGTGGTTCGCGATTTCGTCAGTGGTTCTACACACACACAGACACACACACACAGACGCGTGCGCAAATACACACGCATATGCACTAGTTGAATAAATGATAATAATAATAACAAAAATTTTAAAAAAACACAATAAATAGAATGAATAGCCTTCACCTTCATCTGCAGCCTACACGCAGTGCCTGTGTTCTGGGAGGAAATTTTTCCCAAACCACAAACCCAAATCTAAACTTTGCATGAAGCAATAAAGTTTTGAAATGCTTTTTTAAAGCAAGAGAATGGCTCTGTCACTGTGCCCGTTAAAACGACAAGGGTGAGGCTCAGCTTGAGACAGAAAAGAAGAAACGACGCCAGCCCTGAGCCGAGAGTTGCCATGGCAGCGCTGCTGTCAACAGAGATGATGCGCTCGGCGGAAGGCTGGAGGAGCTGGAGAAACGGGAATCGACATAAAGTTGATGCCTGACTGCTAATGAACGAAGCCATGAAATTCTATAACATTGATGCTGACCTCTGAGCACAGGGCGCTGACATCATCGGATGTACCCCAAAGGGAAAAGAGCAACTCTGCAGCCCTCTGACTCCGGCCCCTCAACAGAAAGCATCGCGGACAAATCGAAATACTAACGACTTGTGGTCTCTGCCAGTGTTCAGCGACCGCTGTCCTCGTCAGGTTACAGTGTTCGTTCGGCGAGGCTGCCGCAGTGAGGTACCGCGGGCATGGCGGCCAGGCCAGGGCTTCCTGTCATCTGTCCACAGGTGACCCTTTAACGTGAGATGGTAGGTGTGTGCATCTATACTTCTGTCTAGTGTGCATATGTCTGCGTGTGCGCGTATATGTGTGTCCCTGTGTATGCAAGCCTATATGCGTGCTTCTATGTGTCTGTGTCTACATGTGTCTCTGTGTGTATGTATGTCTCTGTGTATGGATGTCAGTGTGTGTCTCTGCGTATGCATGCTTGTGTGTGATTCTCTGCTGCATGTGTCTGTCTGTGTGTCTGGTATGCACCTGTCTGTGTTCGTATCTATGTCAAGGGGTGTGGGTGTCTGTGTAGGTGTGTGTATGTGCCTCTGCGGGTGTGTATATGTCTCTGTGTGTGCCCGGGTATGTGTTTGTGTGTCAGTGCTGCATGGCACCCGGGTGTGACTGGCCGGGACCCGGTGCCTCCTGGGTTGCGGTGGAGCCGAGGCTGGCGCAGTGCCAAGTCTGCGCTGTGCAGAAGAGAAGACAGAACAGACTTTATGCAGAGTGTCATGTCTAGGGGTGTGGGACGTCCCCCAATAGCGAGAGTGAACTCTTGTCAGAAACCAACTGGGTGAGACCCCCCAAGGAGAGCAGGGCTGAGCAGGCTGAACCCCTTTCTCTCCCAATCCCAACTCCCCGCCACCCTTGCCTGGCTCGTGCAGTTCCTGAATCAGCACAGACGTGAAGGTAGCTGTGGGAGGGACAGGAGGGACGTGTGACCTGCCGTCTGCCTGCATGAACCCAAGTGGCTGGCTGCTCTCTGAGTGGCCTCTCCACGCGTGGCAGGACCCCAGCCTGACCCTCCACGCCTCGGCCTGTGCCCGAGAGAGTAGGAAGTTGTGGAGCCAGGGAACCTCCCGTGGTGCTCTCAGTCCTGCTGGGCACAGGGGCCGGAGCAGAGAGAATGTTCTAGAGAAAGGGCTCTGGTGGCCTTGAGTGAGCAGGTTGTCATTGTCTGAGGCCCCCACGTGGTGGTGACTTTGGAGACGTGGGTGGCGCTGGGCAGGTGAGGCTCACGCCGCAGGGACGCCGGGTTAGTGTCAGCTTCAGGGGAAACACCTCTTCCAGATTTGAGGGACACGGGCCCCGAAGGCCCTTGTGATGGACAGTGAGGACCAGGTGGGAGAGACGTCCCCCCCTCCCGCCATCTCAGCGCTGGATGGGCCACACACTGGCGTCTTCCCCACAACTGCGAGTTCGCATGGCTCGCCAACACAAGGTCAGTCAGCTCATGCCAGCCCCCTGCCCATCAATGAGAGGGTCTCTGGAGGAAAGATCCCCAGGAGACCCCAGCTTGAGGGAGGAACAGGAAGCCTAGTGCCTGGAAACCAAGACTGGATCGGGGGTGTGGGTCGGAAGGGCACCTGGGAAGGTCTGCAGGGGGGGCTCACGTGCCCTCTCCCTGACCTCCACAGCCGAGGCCCAGACTCTGGGGCGCGGGTACTTTCCATCTTTGAAGGACCGCCTCAAGCTGCACTCTGAGGAGACAACACAGCAGGGTTCTCGGGACCCAGTTCTTGGGTATATTCACAGCTGCTCCTCAAGTCCAGTCCACCCCCCCTACTGTCAATCTTCCCTGAATTCACTGCCCCCCCGACTGTTTGGTCATACCTGACAGGGACAGTGTTCTCTCTCATGGGTTAGGTGTTAGGGGTTAGGGTTAGGGTTATGAATTAGAGTTAGGAGTTAGGTTTAGGGGTTGGATTAAGGATTAGGTTTAGGGGTTGGGATTAGGAGTTGGGGTTAGGGGTTAGGGTTTAAGGGTTAGGGTTTAGGATTAGGGTTAAAGGTTAGTACCGGGTATGGATTAGAGTTATCGTTTAGGTTAGGCTTAGTGGTTAGGGCTTGGGGTAGAAGTTAGGGTTAGAGGGTTAGGATAAGGTTAAAAGTTGGAATTACGGTCAAGGTTAGGTGTTAGATTAGGGTTAGTGTTAGGACTTAGGAGTTAGCGTTTGGTTTAGGTTAAGGTTAGGTCCTGGTTTGGGTAAAGTTAGATGAACCCAGTGCTGCCATCTGAGCAGATCCACCTTGGTGGGGAGAGATACCCCATGACAAGTATTGTTGGTTCTCTTCATTACACTTTTTTTTTTTTTGGCATTTTCAATTCTTAGAGAACAATACGGAGACAGTGATATTCCAGCAGAATTTTTTGTCGATCAAAGAAATGCTCATAGCCTAAAAACTTGGAACCCCCCATGAAGGTAATACACTTCAGGGTTCTTCTGGAGGGCCATGGTCATGAGGGGCACTGGGGAGCTCAGATGTTCCCATACCCAGCCCACCGCCAACTCCTGGGCTCTTCTCCTGCCTGGGCCTCTGCCTGTGAACCCTGTGTCTGGTTAGTGCTCTCGTCCTGGTGTCTTTGACCACCCACTCTGCCCCATGATCTTCTCCCCACAGGGAAGACCTCGAGGAGAACCTGTGGATGTCATGTGGGTGGTCCGTGGGCAACGCTCCCCAGCTGCTCCATGTCCCGCAGGGGCTTCATCCCTTTCTGACCCTCCCCTGAGGGTTTCCCACCTGCTGGCGAACAGTTCCCTTGGCTGAGCCTGTGAGACCCTCCCTGGGTGATGTGCAGACACGTGGGCTGTGGGGCTTGGAGCCCTGGGCCGTGTCAGACACCTTAGGACGCTGAGCAAGATCCTCAGCAGTTCTCATCGGTCAGACCTGCCCTGCTGGCATTGCCACACACAGAGTTTGCTGAGGAGACAGCAGAAGGACACCCTAGTTTGCGGACACTGCTACAGCCGGAGAGCCTCTGAGCCCCCACAACGCAGCTCAAGACACATCTCCCGGTTCAGCCCTTCAGCCTCTCCAGTCCTGGACTCACGGATCCGCCTTCCTTTCCAGCAAAGGAGAAACTTTGGGCCTGACGCTGCCTGGGGCAGCCTGGCTGGGACCTCAGTCTGTGCCAGGGTCTGACCTCTCCTTCCTCCAACCCGACCCGTTCCACCCCCCACATTCCTGTCTCTCCATAACCTGCTTGAGCACTCCCTCGTGATTCTGCCTGTCTACGGGGTCTGAGGGGTCCCTTGGGTCGGCCACCTTCATGTCCCTGGGGAATCTGCTAGGAGGGGGCATTCAGGGAAGTGGGCTGGAGGTTGGGAGGAGCCCACATTGCCTGGTTCTCCTGGTGGTGGCCGGTTAGAGGGTTGAGAGGCAGGAGAGGGCCGGGAACTGGCAGCTCTGCTGTGTCCCCTCGGTACCATCTGCACGTGTGCCCCAAAGTCCTGGTCTGGGTGGTGGGCATGGTGAAGGAGAGGGCTGTGGTGATGAAGGGCTGAGATCAGAGCCAGGGCCTGGCTGTGGCGGGGAGGGAGCGCGCCCTCCAGGGCACAGGCGCGTGATCAGCTCCCAGGCCAGCAGGACAGACGCCGCACACTGGAAACATCTGCCCTAGCAAGCAGGAGGGCGCTGTGACCCCTCTGCGGCAGTGGGGAGCCAGCGCCAGGCACGGTCATGCTGGAACGTTCCGAGCCCTGAGGGCAGCGCCACGAACCATACCAGGTTGCCGGGGCCGAAGAGCCGCGGGGCCAGTGTCTCTTCTGCTGGGAGGTGAGCCAGCTCAGTTTTCTGGTGGTCCTGGCACCCCTCACTCCAGTGTCCCACATCCCAGGGCCGTGGTCATGGGTGGGAGGTTGGGAGACATCCTAAGTCTCCTCCTGGACCCTTCGGCCCCCCACTGCAGACTGCTGTGCCGTGTGCAATCTGCATCCGTTCCCTGCGGACGATGCTCACTATCCTCTGTGGTGGGAGTGGAGGGGCGGGTGGCATCCCACTGCACTGGGGGAGAATCGACCTGTTATTTTTAAGGGCAGCACAGCTTTATGACAATTTGCTGTAAAATGCAGAAAAGAAGGGCACAAACAGGGGCTAGTATGTGCAAGGAACAGAGGAATATACATTCACAGAACATGGGCTTATACATGCACAGAGCAGAGACTTGTACATGCAGAGAACATGGACATATACATGTACAACACACAGCTCCTATACAGACACATAGATGCACAGAGATACGCAGACTTGTTACCTACAGCCTTGTACACACAGAGACACAGATGTGTACATAAGCATGCACAAAGACATGCACAACAGGGTTCTGCACGCAGACACAGACATGAACACATACAGGAACACAGACACACATGCACACATGGAATGCAGGTGCGTGGACACACCCATGCACACTTGCATGTCCGCCCATGCCCATAGATGTAGGATCCATTAGGTACCAGGGAAAGTGTCTGAATAGCGGTGCTATGCTTGAGTTGGAGGTCTCAGGGAGACAGGAAGGTCCGGGGGCTTCACTTGTCTCAGGAACAGGCCGAGTGTGGAGGGCAGGAGCCCGGGAGTCCTGCTGGCAGCCCTGCATTCTGAGCGCACTTCCTGCTGCGATAACATTCTCCCTCTGACAGGCCCTCAGAAGTTGAAAGGGCATTCAGACAGTAATTACACAAATTATCCCTGTCTGATCACGAGGTCCATGCCAAAGGTTGAGGTGATGCGGAGAAACCTCCAGTTGGAACCTCTGAGTAGAGAGGGGGTGCTGCTGCCCCAGGGCAGCCCAGGTGGGATAAGCAGCCCAGGGGGCGAGGTGGGCAGCATACCCCCAGGACCACAGGTGGGAGGGCAGCACACCCCCACGACCACAGGTGGGAGGGCAGCACACCCCCAGGACCATGAGTGGGCTCTTGCTGCCCACAGTGCACAGCCACTGCTGTGTTGCATGGGCCAAGCAGGGTCTGCAGGGCAAAGAGCTGCTGACGATAGACGTCCCATGGGAGAAGGTAGGAGCCTGTGGGTGGGCGGGGCTGTGCTGGGGTCAGCATGTAGCTGGGCTCAGTCCTCTGGATAGGAGTTGCAGGTCGGGGACAGTCAGACCCTCTCTTGTGTCTTCAGTGACATCTGCCTGGCAGAGGAGTGTCACCCACTAGTGCCCAGGCAGTGACTGCCATGAGACAGTATGACCCACCCTGAACTCTCTCTCTCTCACTCTGTGTGTGTGTGTGTGTGTGTGTGTGTGTGTGTGTGTTTTAATGAGACCCAGGATACATTTCCATGAGCAATGATTAGATCCCTTCAAACCTCCACTCATAGTGACATTGCAGTCACACAGTCTTTCTACACCTACCAGAGGTCAAAGTTGTTGTGTGGAAGGAACTTGGCATATTTTCAGGCCCTCTAGAAATAGTAATGGTAAAGAGAATTAAGGGAAAGTGCAGCTCTGGCCAAATACAGTAATCTCCAGCTTATGTGGCTCAGTTATTTGTGGGTAGATGGAAGGGGCTGGATGGCTGGGAGGGTGAATGGCAGAGAGGGTGGATGGATGAATGGGAAGATATAGTGCTGGATGGATGGGAAGGTAGATGGATGGATGGGTGGGTGGATGGATGGATGGATGGATGGATGGGTAGATGGATGGATGAGTGGATGGATGGATGGATGAGTGGATGGATGATGGATGGATGGATGGATGATGGATGGATGGATGGATGGATGGATGGATGGATGGATGGATGGATGGATGGGCAAGTGGATGGGTGGATGTAAGGAATGGTGCATGGATGGATGGGATGGTGAAAGGATGGACAGATGGGATGGTGCATGGATGGATGGATGGATGACTAGATAGATGGATTTGAGGGTGGATAGATGGAAGGTGGTTGGATGGTAAGGTAGATTGAGGAGTGCATGGATAATGGATGGATAGAGGGAAGGAGGCAGGGAGGGAGGGATGATGGATAGAGGATGGTATGTGGGCTGTGGTCAGGCACCCAGTCCTGATAAGATACATGTGACCATTGAAGTGGCAGTCAAGGTTATGTGACCAGCACTGGGAACACTAAGTGTTTTGCTCTCTCCTCTCTTGCTGCCCCTTTCACCATGTGAAGCCCCATGTGTATCCAATACTGACCAGGTTCAAGGTTCTTCAGTTCTCCCTTCAGTGGGCTCCTGAACCCACTTCCTCACGGTAGGTCCTGTGGAAACGCCACAGACACTCCTTTTGGAGTCGGCTGCAAGGTGGGAGGGCTAGAGGCATCTTACAGAATCTGTCTTTTCAGTTGAGAACACACCTTTCTTTTCTGGACCTTTCTGTTTGCCTCATGTTTCTTCTCTCCCTCCTCTGAGGTCCTCTCATGATTCATCCTCAGAGAACCAGCCTGCTTGTCTGGCTACAGTCATCTATGCACAACGGGTCATTCTTCCACTCACGTGGATTCAGTTCTTGCCTCCTCCTCCTCCCTTCCTCCATACCTCACTCCTCCCTATCATCCTTCCTTTGCTCTCTTCCATCCTTCATCTTGCCTCTTTCCTTTCGTCTCCCTCTGGAGCACTAATTACAGTCATCTTTTCCTCCTTGCTCTTAGGAAAATGAGTTGAAATTTCTGGACCAGAGCATCCCTGTTCCTAGGGATGTGGACCTGGACCAGAGCATCCCTGTTCCTAGGGATGTGCACCTGGACCACAGCATCCCTGTTCCTAGGGATGTGGACCTGGACCTGGACCACAGCATCCCTGTTCCTAGGGATGTGGACCTGGACCTGGACAACAGCATCCCTGTTCCTAGGGATGTGCACCTGGACCACAGCATCCCTGTTCCTAGGGATGTGTGCCTGGACCACAGCATCCCTGTTCCTAGGGATGTGGATCTGCATCTCTTTCTCCTCTCAGCTTTGCAATGAGTCCTGATGAAGACCCAGAGAGTCAACCCACTAACCCATGTCCTGCCAGGGGAACACTTGATCCATATCTGGCTGATCATACTGTGGACCTGTGACTCTGCCTGTTTCAGACACAAGATGAGGAGATGCTCTTTGGTGATGATGCCTGGAGATGCAGAGCTGGTTTGGGTGTTTTACAGCTGCCCCTGCCCTGCACACTACCCATTCCCTGTTCTGCCCCCACCCTGCACACTACCCATAGCCCTGTTCTGCACCTGCCCCTGCACACTACCCATGCCCTGTTCTGGTCCCTGCCCTGCACACACCCATGTTCTGCACATAACCTATGCCCTGCTCAGCTGGCCATTCCCTGCATGTGTGTGTGCAAGCATCTGTCTGCAAGTGTGCTGAAAGGTGCATGCACACGTTTGAATGTGCACACTTAAACCACACATACTTCTGCTCACGTGACCCTTGTGATCTGTCCCTATGTCTGTCTCATCTGTCCTACCCCAGCCTCGTGGTGGACATGAAACATTCCAGCATCACACACAACACCTCCATGCAACCCCTCCAGATCAGTGCCTACCTTGGGATTTTTTTTAAATTTATCTTTTGTGCACATGCCTGCATGCAAGTGTGTGTGTGTGTGTGTGTGTGTGTGTGTGTGTGTGTGTGTGTTGCCGATCCCCCACCGGGCCAGCTGGGGGAAAGAGAGTGAATGGCAGGGGCCTCGTAGGCGTGACTCAAATGGGCGAGCCAGTGACAGGGTCACCACCCAGACCCTGGAAGTCAGGTGAGAAGCACCAGGCAGAGGAGTTTGCTGCAGACTCAAGCTTTACTCAGGAAGTGTTTGGGCTTATATAAGGTCAGGGGTCCAATCAGGTGTGGCCATCCCTTTGATCAGGGGAGGAGGAGACCAGACACGAATCATTTAGCTGTTTACTAGGTGTCCAGGTTAGATGGCCAATTCCCATTGGTTGTTCATCCCTCCTTTCCATTGGTTGTCCATCCCTCCTTCCCGTTGGTTGTCCCTCCCTTCTTCCTGTTGGTTGTCCATCCCTCCTTCCCATTGGTTGTTCATCCCTCCTTCTCATTGGTTGTTTTCATTCCTCCACCCCATTGGTTGTCCGTCCCTCCACCTTTATGGTTCCTCTATGGGACATGTCTGGGGCATGTCCAAACTTTTTCAGGCTTGTCTGTAGCCAGATCTGGATTCGGGAGCCTGGGCTAGGGCCTCCCTTAATCAATAGTGCCTCGTTTTCACCCTTTTATTTATTTATAAAAATTTTTAGTGGGGACCATGATAGCTGGGGCAACCCCGAGCCTCTTCAGTTGCACAGAACACAAGTGACTGTGCCTGTCTTAGGTCAGACACCACCCTTGTGTGGAGCCGTACACATCATTGACTACCAGTCATGAGACCATCACAGAGAAGGAATCATGGTCCCAAAGAGGAACTCAAGTATCATAAAAGTGTCATGGTTTGAAATGTGTCTCATATGTTTTGGCAAGGTCATGGCGCCTTGAGAGGTGAAGCCTTGCTGGAGGAAGGCAGTCACAAGGGGTGGGCCTTGAGGTGGATTAGTCCCACCCTACCTCCAGGAGAGTCAGCCTTTGCTGCAAGCAGTCTGCAGCTCTCAGCTTCCAAGATGTCTGCGGTGACTTAGCCTCCTCCAGCTTTGGCCAGCCAGCCATGCCGCCTCTGCTTTGAGAGGACTGTCCCTTCCCTCTGGAACTGTAAGCTGAATAAACCTTCTTTCTCCCTGAAGTTGAATTGACTTTGAGTGTTCTCTCACGGTAATAGTTAAGAGTACTATTACATAAAGAAAAGCAGGTTTTTGGTCAGGGCAGGAGCAGGTGGAGGGGTGTTGGTGAATCCCCCGCCAGGCCAGCTGGGGGGAAACGGAGGGGCCTCGTGGGCGCGAGGCAAATGGGCGAGCCAGTGACAGGGTCAACACCCATACCCCGGGAGTCAGGTGAGAAGCAGCACGCAGAGGAAATTTTGCCGTAGACTCAACTTTACTCAGGAAGTGTTTGGGCTTACATAGGGCCGGGGTCCAATCAGGTGTGGCCACTCCTCTACTCAGGGGAGGGGGGAACAGCCACCAATTATTCAGCTGTTTATTGGGTGTCCAGGTTAGATGGCCGCTTCCCATTGTTGTTGATCCCTCTTCCCATTGGTTGTTCATCCGCCCGCCATTTGGTTGTCCATCCCCACTGCCTGTATGGTTTCTTCTCAGGCTTATCTGTAGCCAAATCTCCTGGATTCGGGAGCCCAGGCGAGGGCCTCCCTGAATCGATAGTGCCAGAGTTTCACCCTTTTATTTATAAATTTTTTTCAGTGAGGACCATGATAGCTGGGGCGACCCCGAGCCCTCTTCAGCTGGGTGGAATATAGGCGACTGTGCCTGTCTTAGGTTGATCACCACCCTCGTGTGGAGCCTTACCCGTCATTGACTACCAGTCATGAGACCATCGCAGAGAAGGAATCATGGTCCCTAAGGGGAACTCAAGCAGTGGCAGAGAAAAAGGAGGTTTTGGTCAGGGCAGGAGCAGGCAGAGAGGTTGTAGGCAGGACAGGTGGAGAAAATGATCCAGGAGAGCTTGAGGAGACATAAATCAGAAACCTAACAATTGAAGTTAGTAAGTCATAGCTTTCATAGAGGACAGCCAGGCTTACAACGGGCCTTTGGTGATCTTAGGAATATCCGAGGCTTGAATGGATGATCTGAGGACCTAGAAAGCAAGCTTTATTATTTCAGGAAATATATGAAAAAACTGTAAGAAACGGTAAAAACTGTAAGAAAACTTGTATGAAAGAAAACTTACAATCTATTAGAAAAACAATAGTGATAGATATAAAACATAAGTAGTTATAGGCCCTAGATGTCATCAACATTATTTGTTCTTTATCTTTTTTTTTTTTTTTTTACAGGGGATAGCGCGAACGCAGTCCCCCACTACCACACAAATTATGTAGTCGAGTTTCCCACATTTGGGGGAAATCGCAGGGGTCAGCACATCCGGAGTGCAATGGATAAGCCTCGCCTGGAAAAACCACCTTCGTGATCATGGTATCCTCCCCTGCCAGGTAAGTATTATTTTGTTCTTATCTTTAAGTATACATACGTGTATCTAAAAAATGGCATGCCAAGATTTTAGTGCACAACAGAAATAAAAAATTGAAGTGGCCACAGACACAAGACATAAAACATGTAAACAACACGGAACAATAACATACAAGTACATGAACAACATTTACTGGCAACTGTACAATTTACCAGCAAATTGTCTTAAAATTACCCTTGAAAATTTTATCAATGGCAGATAACATTTAGGAAAACCTTATTTAAAACAAGACCTCATATTAGTTAAGATCCGGCAGCTTAGCTTAATTATGAAAACGTCTAGCAAGGAAAAGTATCCTCATCCATAGTCTATTCCCACATTTTCTCTGGGGGGATCCAAAGTGCTAAAACCATAGCATCATCATTCTAAAATTCCTCTATGCCAACAGTCTTAACCTTGAGTCCTCTAGTCTCTAGAAGAGATTTTAAGATATGGGAGACCAGTATTGTCTGAAAATACAGCCAGGAAAGAGGGGGAGTCAAGAGTCAAGGGGGAAGAAGAGGAGGGAAGGGGATGTCAGCAGGGGGTGGAATGCCCCCACATGGACCTGAGAGGCCTCTGCAGAGTCCTCAGCCAGTAAGGGGAGGGATCCAAATCTGGAGGAAAAACAAAGGACTAATTTTGGGTTCTCTCCACAAGTTACATTGTAGCAACTAATCAATCACTTCCTCAGTGGAGGATCCTAGATGCCTAAGAGGATGGGAACAAAGGGGGCCAGAAGCATATGGCCTTCCTGGACTTCCCCCTTATGGGACAGGAAAAGCACTTCTCTCGGATCTGTGACTCCCAGACATTTTCTGGGGAAATCCAAGGTGCTAAGATTAAAGCTTCCTCCCAAAAATCTTCTAAGTCCTTCGGCATCTTCTACATAAGTCTAATAGAGCCTTAAGGGCAGTCAGCTGGGGTGCCTTCTGATGGGGTGGTAAATTACCCATTATGGAGAGGAAAGGTTCCCTAATGGAGCAGAGATGTCTAGGTGAGTGGACAAGGCAAAAAACAAGCAAAAAATTGAAAAGCAGCAACTAGAACTAAGGCGAACTTGAAAACAATTCCTAAAAGGGTAACCAACGTTCAAGGGGAGACCTAGTGCTGCAGATACACAGGAGTGCTTTGGATCCAAGCGTCCTGTGCTAAGTGGGGGACTTCCTGGGTTTGTTATTCCCCCGGGCCCTATGCCCCCGGTCAGGCCGATTCAATATAATCAAACCTGGGCTTCGAGTTCTGGACTCTCTGGGAAAAGCCTTAATTTAGAGGGGCTCTTTGATCGTAGGGAAATCAAACGAGCGATTGGGGCTCCTTGATTATCAGCAAATCAAGCGAGCGATTGGGTTCCTAACCTTGCTCCTTGATCATCACTAAACCAAGCGAGCGATTGTCCGTGTTCCCAAGGACAAACAGGGAAAGGGGAAGAGGAGGGAGCCACCTGCTCACCTTCAGGAACCGAAAGTACAGGAACGCAAAACTAAAGGGGCCGCTCGCCGAACCTTACCGAATGAGTGTCTTGTCTACACCGAAGGCAGCACCGCCCCACGTTGGTGCTCCAGATGTTGCCGAATCCCCCACCGGGCCAGCCGGGGGAAGAGGGGAAATGGTGGGGCCTTGTGGGCGCGAGGCGAATGAGCGAGCGGGTGACGGGGTCACCACCCAGACCCCGGGGGGGGGGGAGCAGCTACGAATCATTCAGCTGTTTACTGGGTGTCCAGGTCAGATGGCCGCTTCCCATTGGTTGTCCATCCCACTGCTTGTATGGTCCCCCCCCCCGCTGCAGTTTTGGGACAGGCCAGCTCTCCAGGCCACAGCCCCCCCTGCAGTTTTGGGGCAGGCAGGCTGGTCAGGCCACAGCCCCCCGCTGCAGTTTTGGGGCAGGCCAGCTCTCCAGGCCCCAGCTCCCCTGCTGCAGTTTTGATGGTCCAGAATCTACTGTATAAAGGGGCTTTGCCTCCTGCACGGAAGCCTCTCTCCACAGCCCTCACGCATTTAGACAAGTCTCTTCTTCACACTGCCACGCCAGGCTGACGGGGTGTGATCTTCTGGGGCCCGTGCTGTCTCTCCCTCCCGTCGCACCTGGACACACCGCGATTGCAGATGCAGGTTCTGGCGTCCAGTTTAGTGTGTGTGATGTGTGCCCAGCCCACACGCGGCAAGTACTTAACCACACCGAGCATCTTCCCATCCCAAGGCAGCCTTTAGAAAGGTATTTCAGGGTCAACTAGATGGCTCCCTGGATAAATGTGTCTACCTGTAAACCTGGCGACCTGAGTTCACCCCTGAACCCCACGTGATAGAAGGGTCCGCACCTGACAGTCGCCCTCTGACCTCCACACACGTGCCCTGGTGGCCTGATCCTCCTGGAAGAGTGGACCAGGGTGAGTCCCCAGAGCCAGGGAAGAGCAGTGGGTACGGCTCAGCTCCTGTACTGGAGCCTGAGCCGTCAGCTCCTGGGAGCTCAGTGGAGCTCGGCTGCCACCCCACAGTGCCCAGCCTGGGCAGGGCAAGATGGCGCTCACGCCAGATCTGTGATGCATGCGGCCCTTTGTGCTGCTGCCTGTCAGCTGCAGACGACCCGCATTCACCCTGACATGAGCCTCCTGCCTGCCCCTGGGGCGGGGGGAGAGTGACGTCTGCCCTGGTGTCGGCCCCCGCTGTTGAAGGCTGCTTAGTGCCTCCTCCGGGAGGTGAGAACATGTCTGACAAACACATGTGTTCGCATGTCCAGGTTAGAGTCCACCATGGCAGGGAAGTCACCGTGGCAGGAGCGCGCGAGGCCAGGCCACGTCCACGGTCAAGAGAGCGAGTGAGACATTAGTCACGCAGCGAGTGCCCAGCTTTGCTTCTCCACTTAATGCAGCCCCCAGATTCCCCAGA
>JALPQD010001153.1:7024-60409 GCA_023101885.1 Typhlomys cinereus | reverse complement strand
GATACTATGCCGAAAGAAGGTGCACATGCTGCACATGATTAATTCCCAAAGAAGTGCACATGCTCCATATGACTGTTAGTCCTCTTTACTTGGTTCACTGTTTTCGAAGGGAACGACATGCATGAAGATGTTTCATGGCAACGTCGTAAAACAAGTGTGATTTCCTCCTGAACACAAAGAGTTACAATATAGAAACTTCTGTAGGATACGTCTACTAAAGAAGCGCACTTGCAACATTTAACTCTGAGTCCTCCGCACTTGGTTCTCTATTTTGTGAAATCATGGCCTGTGTGAACAAGTGCCATTCAAATGTCACAAAACAAGTATGATTTAGCCTGAACACAAATGTTACAGTATAGGAACTTCTCTAGGGTCCTTCTCACTAAGGAGTGAAATTGGAACATTTGACTCTGAATCCTCCGCACTTGGTTCACTCTTTTGGAAAATCATGGCCTGCGTGAACATGTTACGTGCGAATGTCACAACAATATGATCTTCCTGAACACAAAGCGTAACACTAAACTTCTGTAGGATACTTATCCCTGAGAAGTGCACCTCCAACATTTGACTCTCAGTCCTCCTCACTTGGTTGCTTTTGGAAAATCAAGGCCTGCGTGAACATATTCCATGAAAACGTCACAAAACCAGTGTGAATTTCTCCGGAACATAAAAAGTTACAACGTATGAACATCTACAGTATTCTTATCACTGAGAAGAGAAAGCGAAATATGTGAATTGGACGCGTCCTCACTTGGTCACTATTTTCAAGCTCATTACAAGCCTGAACATAGTTGGTAGAATTAGCACAAAACAAATGTTGTTTTTCTCCAGAATACAAGTTTTACAGTCTAGAAACCTGTGTAGGATACTTATCCGAACGAAGTGGATATGCTGCACATGACTTCCCAAAGAAGTGCACATGCTCCATATGACTGTTAGTCCTCTTAACTTGGTTCACTGCTTTCGAAGGGAACGACATGCATGAACATGTTTCATGGAAACGTCGTAAAACAAGTGTGATTTCCTCCTGAACACAAAGAGTTACAATACAGAAACTTCTGTACGATACTTCTCCTAAAGAAGTGCACTTGCAACATTTAACTCTGAGTCCTCCGCACTTGGTATGATTTTCGCCTGAACACAAAAGTTACACTTTAGGAACTTCTCTAGGATAGTTATCCCTAAGAAGTGAAATGCCAACATTTGACTCTGAATCTTCCGCACTTGGTTCACACTTTTGCAGAATCATGGCCTGCGTGAACATGTGCCATTCCAATGTCAGAAAATAAGTATGATTTTCGCCTGAACACGAAAGCTACAGTGTAGGAACTTCTCTAGGATAGTTATCCCTAAGAAGTGAAATGCCAACATTTGACTCTGAATCCTCCACACCGGGTTCACTCTTTTGGAAAATCATGGCCTGCGTGAACATGTTATGTGCGAATGTCCCAAAACGAGGATGATCTTATCCAGAACACAAAGCGTAACACTACAGAATCTTCTGTAGGTTACTTATCCCTGAGAAGTGCACTCCAGCATTTGACTCTCAGTCCTCCTCACTTGGTTCAATGTTTTGGAAATCAAGGCCTGCGTGAACTATTCCATGAAAACGTCACAAAACCAGTGTGAATTTCTCCGGAACATAAAAAGTTACAACGTATGAACATCTACAGTATTCTTATCACTGAGAAGAGAAAGCGAAATATGTGAATTGGACGCGTCCTCACTTGGTCACTATTTTCAAGCTCATTACAAGCCTGAACATAGTTGGTAGAATCAGCACAAAACAAATGTTGTTTTCTCCAGAATACAAAGTTTTACATACTATAAACCTGTGTAGGATACTTATCCGAAAGAAGTGCACATGCTGCACATGAATTCCCAAAGAAGTGCACATGCTCCATATGACTGTTAGTCCTCTTTACTTGGTTCACTGTTTTCGAAGGGAACGACATGCATGAAGATGTTTCATGGAAACGACGTAAAACAAGTGTGATTTCCTCCTGAACACAAAGAGTTACAATATAGAAACTTCTGTAGGATACG
Source organism: Typhlomys cinereus (assembly GCA_023101885.1). Taxonomy (NCBI): domain Eukaryota; kingdom Metazoa; phylum Chordata; class Mammalia; order Rodentia; family Platacanthomyidae; genus Typhlomys; species Typhlomys cinereus. The sequence continues at coordinate 58,363 of JALPQD010001153.1, read as the reverse complement.
TCTACTAAAGAAGCGCACTTGCAACATTTAACTCTGAGTCCTCCGCACTTGGTTCTCTATTTTGTGAAAATCATGGCCTGTGTGAACATGTGCCATTCCAATGTCAGAAAACAAGTATGATTTTCGCCTGAACACAAAAGTTACAGTATAGGAACTTCTCTAGGATAGTTATCCCTAAGAAGTGAAATGCCAACATTTGAATCTGAATCCTCCGCACCTGGTTCAATCTTTTGGAAAATCATGGCTTGCGTGAACATGTTATGTGCGAATGTCCCAAAATGAGGATGATCTTCTCCTGAACACAAAGCGCAACACTACAGAATCTTCTGTAGGTTACTTATCCCTGAGAAGTGCACCTCCAGCATTTGACTCTCAGTCCTCCTTACTTAGTTCAATGTTTTGGAAATTAAGGCCTGCGTGAACATATTCCATGAATGTGACAAAACCAGTGTGAATTTCTCCAGAACATAAAAGTTACAACGTATGAACATCTAAAGGATTGTTATCACTGCGAAGAGAAAGTGAAACATGTGAATTGGACGCGTCCTCACTTGGTCACTTTTCAAGCTCATTACAAGCCTGAACATAGTTGGTAGAATCAGCACAACAATGTTGTTTCTCCAGAATACAAAGTTTTACAGGCTAGAAACCTGTGTAGGATACTTATCCGAAAGAAGTGCACATGCTGCACATGAATTCCCAAAGAAGTGCACATGCTCCATATGACTGTTAGTCCTCTTTACTTGGTTCACTGTTTTCGAAGGGAACGACATGCATGAAGATGTTTCATGGAAACGACGTAAAACAAGTGTGATTTCCTCCTGAACACAAAGAGTTACAATATAGAAACTTCTGTAGGTTACGTCTACTAAAGAAGCGCACTTGCAACATTTAACTCTGAGTCCTCTGCACTTGGTTCTCTATTTGTGAAATCATGGCCTGTGTAAACAAGTGCCATTCCAATGTCAGAAAACAAGTACGATTTTCTCCTGAACACAAAAGTTACTGTTTAGGAACTTCTCTAGGATACTTATCCCTAAGAAGTGAAATGCCACCATTTGACTCTGAATCCTCCGCACTTGGTTCACTCTTTTGAAAAATCAGGGCCTGCGTGAACATGTTATGTGCGAATATCGCAAAACGAGGATGATCTCCTGAACACAAAGCGTAACAATACAGAATCTTCTGTAGGATACTTATCCCTGAGAAGTGCACCTCCATCATTTGACTCTCAGTCCTCCTCACTTGGTTCACTGTTTTGGAAAATCAAGGCCTGCGTGAACATATTCCATGAAAACCTCCCAAAACCAGTGTGAATTTCTCCCGAACATTAAAAGTTACAACGTATGGACATCCTCAGGATTCTTATCACTGAGAAGAGAAAGTGAAACATGTGAATTGGACGCGTCCTCACTTGGTCACTATTTTCAAGCTCATTACAAGCCTGAACATAGTTGGTAGAATCAGCTCAAAACAAATGTTGTTTTCTCCAGAATGCAAAGTTTTACAGTCTAGAAACCTGTGTAGGATACTTCTCCGAACAAAGTGTCCTCACTTGGTCACTATTTCAAGCTCATTACAAGCCTGAACATAGTTGGTAGAATCAGCACAAAACAAATGTGTTTTCTCCAGAATGCAAAGTTTTACAGTCTAGAAACCTGTGTAGGATACTTCTCCGAACAAAGTGCACATGCTGCACATGACTTCTCAAAGAAGTGCACATGCTACATATGACTGTGAGTCCTCTTCACTTGGTTCACTGTTCTCCAAGGGAACGACATGCATGAACATGTTTCATGGAAACGTCGTAAAGCAAGTGTGATTTCCTCCTAAACGCAAAGAGTTACAATATAGAAACTTCTGTACGATACTTCTCCTAAAGAAGCGCACTTGCAACATTATCTCTGAGTCCTCCGCACTTCGTTCTCTATTTTGTGAAATCATGGCCTGTGTGAACAAGTGCCATTCCAATGTATGAAAACAAGTATGATTTTAGCCTGAACACAAAAATTACAGTTTAGGAACTTCTCTAGGATACTTATCCCTAAGAAGTGAAATGCCAACATTTGTCTCTGAATCCTCCGCACTTGGTTCACACATTTGGAGAATCATGGCCTGCGTGAACATGTTATATGCGAATGTCGCAAAACGAGGATGATCTTCTCCTGAACACAAAGCGTAACACTACAGAATCTTCTGTAGGATACTTATCCCTGAGAAGTCCACCTCCAACATTTGACTCTCAGTCCTCGTCACTTGGTTCACTCTTTTGGAAAATCAAGGCCTGCGTGAACATATTCCATGACAACGTCACATAAACCAGTGTTCATTTCTCCGGAACTTAAAAAAAGTTACAACTTATGAACATCTACAGGATTCTTATCACTGAGAAGAGAAAGTGAAACATGTGAATTTGACGCGTCCTCACTTGGTCACTATTTTCAAGCTCATTACAACCCTGAACATAGTTGGTAGATTCAATACAAAACAAATGTTGTTTTCTCTAGAATACAAAGTTTTACAGTCTAAAAACCTGTGTAGGATACTTATTCGAACGAAGTGCACATGCTGCACATGACTTCCCAAAGAAGTTCACATGCTCCATATGACTGTGAGTCCTCTTCACTTGGTTAACTATTTTTGAAGGGAACGACATGCATGAACATGTTTCATGGAAACGTCGTAAAGCAAGTGTGATTTCCTCCTGAACACAAAGAGTTACATTAGAGAAACTTCTGTACGATACTTCTCCTAAAGAAGCGCACTTGCAACATTTAACTCTGAGTCCTCCGCACTTGGTTCTCTATTTTGTGAAATCATGGCCTGTGTGAACAAGTGCCATTCAAATGTCACAAAACAAGTATGATTTTAGCCTGAACACAAATGTTACAGTTAGGAACTTCTCTAGGGTCCTTATCACTAAGAGTGAAATTGGAACATTTGACTCTGAATCCTCCGCACTTGGTTCACTCTTTTGGAAAATCATGGCCTGCGTGAACATGTTACGTGCGAATGTCAAAAACAAATATGATCTTCTCCTGAACACAAAGCGTAACACTACAGAATCTTCTGTAGGATACTTATCCCTGAGAAGTGCACCTCCAACATTTGACTCTCAGTCCTCGTCACTTGGTTCACTCTTTTGGAAAATCAAGGCCTGCGTGAACATATTCCATGACAACGTCACAAAACCAGTGTTCATTTCTCCGGAACTTAAAAAGTTACAACTTATGAACATCACAGGATTCTTATCACTGAGAAGAGAAAGTGTGAATTGGACGCGTCCTCAGTTGGTCACTATTTTCAAGCTCATTACAAGCCTGAACATAGTTGGTAGAATCAGCACAAAACAAATGTTTTTTCTCCAGAATACAAAGTTTTACAGTCTAGAAACCTGTGTAGGATACTTATCCGAACGAAGTGGATATGCTGCACATGACTTCCCAAAGAATGCACATGCTACATATGACTGTTAGTCTTCTTAACTTGGTTGACTGCTTTCGAAGGGAACGACATGCATGAACATGTTTCATGGAAACGTCGTAAAACAAGTGTGATTTCCTCCTGAACACATAGAGTTACAATACAGAAACTTCTGTACGATACTTCTCCTAAAGAAGTGCACTTGCAACATTTAACTCTGAGTCCTCCGCACTTGGTATGATTTCGCCTGAACAAAAGTTACACTTTAGGAACTTCTCTAGGATACTTATCCCTAAGAAGTGAAATGCCAACATTTCACTCTGAATCTTCCGCACTTGGTTCACACTTTTGGAGAATCATGGCCTGCGTGAACATGTTATGTGCGAATGTAGCAAAACGAGGATGATCTTCTCGTGAACACAAAGCGTAACACTACAAATCTTCTGTAGAATACTTATCCCTGAGAAGTGCACCTCCACCATTTGACTCTCAGTCCTCCTCACTTGGTTCACTTTTAGAAAATCAAGGCCTGTGTGAACATATTCCATGAAAACGTCACAAAACCAGTGTGAATTTCTCTGGAACATAAAAAGTTACAACGTATGAACATCTATAGGATTCTTATCACTGAGAAGAGAAAGTGAAACATGTGAATTGGACGCGTCCTCACTTGGTCACTATTTTCAAGCTCATTACAAGCCTGAACTAGTTGGTAGATCAGCACAAAACAAATGTTGTTTTCTCCAAAATGCAAAGTTTTACAGTCTAGAAACCTGTGTAGGATACTTATCCGAACGAAGTGCACATGCTGTACATGAATTCCCAAAGAAGTGCACATGCTCCATATGACTGTTAGTCCTCTTCACTTGGTTCACTGTTTTCGAAGGGAACGACATGCATGAACATGTTTCATGGAAACGTCGTAAAACAAGTGTGATTTCCTCCTGAACACAAAGAGTTACAATATAGAAACTTCTGTAGGATACTTCTACTAAAGAAGCGCACTTGCAACATTTAACTCTGAGTCCTCCGCACTTGGTTCTCTATTTTGTGAAATCATGGCCTGTGTGAACATGTGCCATTCCAATGTCAGAAATAAGTATGATTTTCGCCTGAACACGAAAGCTACAGTGTAAGAACTTCTCTAGGATAGTTATCCCTAAGAAGTGAAATGCCAACATTTGACTCTGAATCCTCCGCACCGGGTTCACTCTTTTGGAAAATCATGGCCTGCGTGAACATGTTATGTGCGAATGTCCCAAAACGAGGATGATCTTATCCAGAACACAAAGCGTAACACTACAGAATCTTCTGTAGGTTACTTATCCCTGAGAAGTGCACCTCCAGCATTTGACTCTCAGTCCTCCTCACTTGGTTCAATGTTTTGGAAATCAAGGCCTGCGTGAACATATTCCATGAAAACGTCACAAAACCAGTGTGAATTTCTCCGGAACATAAAAAGTTACAACGTATGAACATCTACAGTATTCTTATCACTGAGAAGAGAAAGCGAAATATGTGAATTGGACGCGTCCTCACTTGGTCACTATTTTCAAGCTCATTACAAGCCTGAACATAGTTGGTAGAATCAGCACAAAACAAATGTTGTTTTCTCCAGAATACAAAGTTTTACAGTCTAGAAACCTGTGTAGGATACTTATCCGAACGAAGTGGATATGCTGCACATGACTTCCCAAAGAAGTGCACATGCTCCATATGACTGTTAGTCCTCTTAACTTGGTTCACTGCTTTCGAAGGGAACGACATGCATGAACATGTTTCATGGAAACGTCGTAAAACAAGTGTGATTTCCTCCTGAACACAAAGAGTTACAATACAGAAACTTCTGTACGATACTTCTCCTAAAGAAGTGCACTTGCAACATTTAACTCTGAGTCCTCCGCACTTGGTATGATTTTCGCCTGAACACAAAAGTTACACTTTAGGAACTTCTCTAGGATAGTTATCCCTAAGAAGTGAAATGCCAACATTTGACTCTGAATCTTCCGCACTTGGTTCACACTTTTGCAGAATCATGGCCTGCGTGAACATGTGCCATTCCAATGTCAGAAAATAAGTATGATTTTCGCCTGAACACGAAGCTACAGTGTAGGAACTTCTCTAGGATAGTTATCCCTAAGAAGTGAAATGCCAACATTTGACTCTGAATCCTCCGCACCGGGTTCACTCTTTTGGAAAATCATGGCCTGCGTGAACATGTTATGTGCGAATGTCCCAAAACGAGGATGATCTTATCCAGAACACAAAGCGTAACACTACAGAATCTTCTGTAGGTTACTTATCCCTGAGAAGTGCACCTCCAGCATTTGACTCTCAGTCCTCCTCACTTGGTTCAATGTTTTGGAAATCAAGGCCTGCGTGAACATATTCCATGAAAACGTCACAAAACCAGTGTGAATTTCTCCGGAACATAAAAAGTTACAACGTATGAACATCTACAGTATTCTTATCACTGAGAAGAGAAAGCGAAATATGTGAATTGGACGCGTCCTCACTTGGTCACTATTTTCAAGCTCATTACAAGCCTGAACATAGTTGGTAGAATCAGCACAAAACAAATGTTGTTTTCTCCAGAATACAAAGTTTTACATACTATAAACCTGTGTAGGATACTTATCCGAAAGAAGTGCACATGCTGCACATGACTATGAGTCCTCTTCACTGTTTTCGAAGGGAACGACATGCATGAACATGTTTCATGGAAATGTCGTAAAGCAAGTGTGATTTCCTCCTGAACACAAGAGTTACATTATAGAAACTTCTGTACGATACTTCTCCTAAAGAAGCGCACTTGCAACATTTAACTCTGAGTCCTCCGCACTTGGTTCTCTATTTTGTGAAATCATGGCCTGTGTGAACATGTGCCATTCCAATGTCAGAAAACAAGTATGATTTTCGCCTGAACACAAAAGTTACAGTATAGGAACTTCTCTAGGATACTTACCCCTAAGAAGTGAAATGCCAACATTTGAATCTGAATCCTCCGCACCTGGTTCAATCTTTTGGAAAATCATGGCTTGCGTGAACATGTTATGTGCGAATGTCCCAAAATGAGGATGATCTTCTCCTGAACACAAAGCGCAACACTACAGAATCTTCTGTAGGTTACTTATCCCTGAGAAGTGCACCTCCAGCATTTGACTCTCAGTCCTCCTTACTTGGTTCAATGTTTTGGAAATTAAGGCCTGCGTGAACATATTCCATGAATGTGACAAAACCAGTGTGAATTTCTCCAGAACATAAAAAGTTACAACGTATGAACATCTAAAGGATTGTTATCACTGCGAAGAGAAAGTGAAACATGTGAATTGGACGCGTCCTCACTTGGTCACTATTTTCAAGCTCATTACAAGCCTGAACATAGTTGGTAGAATCAGCACAAAACAAATGTTGTTTCTCCAGAATACAAAGTTTTACAGGATAGAAACCTGTGTAGGATACTTATCCGAAAGAAGTGCACATGCTGCACATGAATTCCCAAAGAAGTGCACATGCTCCATATGACTGTTAGTCCTCTTTACTTGGTTCACTGTTTTCGAAGGGAACGACATGCATGAAGATGTTTCATGGAAACGTCGTAAAACAAGTGTGATTTCCTCCTGAACACAAAGAGTTACAATATAGAAACTTCTGTAGGTTACGTCTACTAAAGAAGCGCACTTGCAACATTTAACTCTGAGTCCTCCGCACTTGGTTCTCTATTTTGTGAAATCATGGCCTGTGTGAACAAGTGCCATTCCAATGTCAGAAAACAAGTACGATTTTCGCCTGAACACAAAAGTTACAGTTTAGGAACTTCTCTAGGATACTTATCCCTAAGAAGTGAAATGCCACCATTTGACTCTGAATCCTCCACACTTGGTTCACTCTTTGGAAGATCAGGGCCTGAGTGAACATGTTATGTGCGAATGTCGCAAAAAGAGGATGATCTCCTGAACACAAAGCGTAACAATACAGAATCTTCTGTAGGATACTTATCCCTGAGAAGTGCACCTCCATCATTTGACTCTCAGTCCTCCTCACTTGGTTCACTGTTTTGGAAAATCAAGGCCTGCGTGAACATATTCCATGAAAACCTCCCAAAACCAGTGTGAATTTCTCCCGAACATTAAAAGTTACAACGTATGGACATCCTCAGGATTCTTATCACTGAGAAGAGAAAGTGAAACATGTGAATTGGACGCGTCCTCACTTGGTCACTATTTTCAAGCTCATTACAAGCCTGAACATAGTTGGTAGAATCAGCTCAAAACAAATGTTGTTTTCTCCAGAATGCAAAGTTTTACAGTCTAGAAACCTGTGTAGGATACTTCTCCGAACAAAGTGTCCTCACTTGGTCACTATTTTCAAGCTCATTACAAGCCTGAACATAGTTGGTAGAATCAGCACAAAACAAATCTTGTTTTCTCCAGAATGCAAAGTTTTACAGTCTAGAAACCTGTGTAGGATACTTCTCCGAACAAAGTGCACATGCTGCACATGACTTCTCAAAGAAGTGCACATGCTACATATGACTGTGAGTCCTCTTCACTTGGTTCACTGTTCTCCAAGGGAACGACATGCATGAACATGTTTCATGGAAACGTCGTAAAGCAAGTGTGATTTCCTCCTAAACGCAAAGAGTTACAATATAGAAACTTCTGTACGATACTTCTCCTAAAGAAGCGCACTTGCAACATTATCTCTGAGTCCTCCGCACTTCGTTCTCTATTTTGTGAAATCATGGCCTGTGTGAACAAGTGCCATTCCAATGTATGAAAACAAGTATGATTTTAGCCTGAACACAAAAATTACAGTTTAGGAACTTCTCTAGATACTTATCCCTAAGAAGTGAAATGCCAACATTTGTCTCTGAATCCTCCGCACTTGGTTCACACATTTGGAGAATCATGGCCTGCGTGAACATGTTATGTGCGAATGTCGCAAAACGAGGATGATCTTCTCCTGAACACAAAGCGTAACACTACAGAATCTTCTGTAGGATACTTATCCCTGAGAAGTCCACCTCCAACATTTGACTCTCAGTCCTCGTCACTTGGTTCACTCTTTTGGAAAATCAAGGCCTGCGTGAACATATTCCATGACAACGTCACATAAACCAGTGTTCATTTCTCCGGAACTTAAAAAAAGTTACAACTTATGAACATCTACAGGATTCTTATCACTGAGAAGAGAAAGTGAAACATGTGAATTTGACGCGTCCTCACTTGGTCACTATTTTCAAGCTCATTACAAGCCTGAACATAGTTGGTAGATTCATACAAAACAAATGTTGTTTTCTCTAGAATACAAGTTTTACAGTCTAAAAACCTGTGTAGGATACTTATTCGAACGAAGTGCACATGCTGCACATGACTTCCCAAAGAAGTTCACATGCTCCATATGACTGTGAGTCCTCTTCACTTGGTTAACTATTTTTGAAGGGAACGACATGCATGAACATGTTTCATGGAAACGTCGTAAAGCAAGTGTGATTTCCTCCTGAACACAAAGAGTTACATTAGAGAAACTTCTGTACGATACTTCTCCTAAAGAAGCGCACTTGCAACATTTAACTCTGAGGCCTCCGCACTTGGTTCTCTATTTTGTGAAATCATGGCCTGTGTGAACATGTGCCATTCCAATGTCAGAAAACAAGTATGATTTTCGCCTGAACACAAAAATAACAGTTTAGGAACTTCTCTAGGATACTTATCCCTAAGAAGTGAAATGCCAACATTTGACTCTGAATCCTCCGCACTTGGTTCACTCTTTTGGAGAATCATGGCCTGCGTGAGCATGTTATGTGCGAATGTCGCAAAACCAGGATGATTTTCTCCTGAACACAAAGCGTAACACTACAGAATCTTCTGTAGAATACTATATCCCTTAGAAGTGCACCAACAACATTTGACTCTCAGTCCTCCTCACTTGGTTCACTGTTTTAGAAAATCAAGGCCTGCGTGAACATATTCCATGAAAACGTCACAAAACCAGGGTGAATTTCTCTGGAACATAAAAAGTTACAACGTATGAACATCTAAAGGATTGTTATCACTGCGAAGAGAAAGTGAAACATGTGAATTGGACGCGTCCTCACTTGGTCACTATTTTCAAGCTCATTACAAGCCTGAACACAGTCGGTAGAATCAGCACAAAACAAATGTTGTTTCTCCAGAATACAAAGTTTTACAGGCTAGAAACCTGTGTAGGATACTTATCCGAAAGAAGTGCACATGCTGCACATGAATTCCCAAAGAAGTGCACATGCTCCATATGACTGTTAGTCCTCTTTACTTGGTTCACTGTTTTCGAAGGGAACGACATGCATGAAGATGTTTCATGGAAACGTCGTAAAACAAGTGTGATTTCCTCCTGAACACAAAGAGTTACAATATAGAAACTTCTGTAGGATACGTCTACTAAAGAAGCGCACTTGCAACATTTAACTCTGAGTCCTCCGCACTTGGTTCTCTATTTTGTGAAATCATGGCCTGTGTAAACAAGTGCCATTCAAATGTCACAAAACAGTATGATTTTAGCCTGAACACAAATGTTACAGTATAGAACTTCTCTAGGGTCCTTATCACTAAAGAGTGAAATTGGAACATTTGACTCTGAATCCTCCGCACTTGGTTCACTCTTTTGGAAAATCATGGCCTGCGTGAACATGTTACGTGCGAATGTCACAAAACCAAATATGATCTTCTCCTGAACACAAAGCGTAACACTCTAGAAACTTCTGTAGGATACTTATCCCTGAGAAGTGCACCTCCAACATTTGACTCTCATTCCTCCTCACTTGGTTGACTCTTTTGGAAAATCAAGGCCTGCGTGAACATATTCCATGAAAACGTCACAAAACCAGTGTGAATTTCTCCGGAACATAAAAGTGTTACAACGTATAGACATCTACAGTATTCTTATCACTGAGAAGAGAAAGCGAAATATGTGAATTGGACGCGTCCTCACTTGGTCACTATTTTCAAGCTCATTACAAGCCTGAACATAGTTGGTAGAATCCGCACAAAACAAATGTTGTTTTCTCCAGAATACAAAGTTTTTACATACTCTAAAACCTGTGTAGATACTTATCCGAAAGAAGTGCACATGCTGCACATGACTATGAGTCCTCTTCACTGTTTTCGAAGGGAACGACATGCATGAACATGTTTCATGGAAATGTCGTAAAGCAAGTGTGATTTCCTTCCTCCTGAACACAAAGAGTTTACATTATAGAAACTTCTGTACGATACTTCTCTAAAGAAGCGCACTTGCAACATTTAACTCTGAGGTCCTCCGCACTTGGTTCTCTATTTTGTGAAATCATGGGCCCATGTGTGAACATGTGCCATTCCAATGTCAGAAAACAAGTATGATTTTCGCCTGAACACAAAAGTTACAGTGTAGGAACTTCTCTACGATACTTATCCCCTAAGAAGTGAAATGCCAACATTTGACTCTGAATCCTCCGCACCTGGTTCACTCTTTTGGAAAATCATGGCCTGCGTGAACATGTTATGTGCGAATGTCCCAAACGAGGATGATCTTCTCCTGAACACAAAGCGTCAACACTACAGAATCTTCTGTAGGTTACTTATCCCTGAGAAGTGCACCTCCAGCATTTGACTCTCAGTCCTCCTACTTGGTTCAATGTTTTGGAAATTAAGGCCTGCGTGAACATATTCCATGAAATGTACAAAACCAGTGTGAATTTCTCCAGAACATAAAAGTTACAACGTATGAACATCTACAGGATTGTTATCACTGCGAAGAGAAAGTGAAACATGTGAATTGGACGCGTCCTCACTGGTCACTATTTCAAGCTCATACAAGCCTGAACATAGTTGGTAGAATCAGCACAAAAACAAATGTTGTTTCTCCAGAATACAAAAGTTTTACAGGATAGAAACCTGTGTAGGATACTTATCCGAAAGAAGTGCACATGCTGCACATGAATTCCCAAAGAAGTGCACATGCTCCATATGACTGTTAGTCTCTTTACTTGGTTCACTGTTTCGAAGGGAACGACATGCATGAAGATGTTTCATGGAAACGTCGTAAAACAAGTGTGATTTCCTCCTGAACACAAAGAGTTTACAATATAGAAACTTCTGTAGGTTACGTCTACTAAAGAAGCGCACTTGCAACATTAACTCTGAGTCCTCCGCACTTGGTTCTCTATTTTTGTGAAATCATGGCCTGTGTGAACAAGTGCCATTCCAATGTCAGGAAAACAAGTACGATTTTCGCCTGAACACAAAAGTTACAGTTTAGGAACTTCTCTAGGATACTTATCCCTAAGAAGTGAAATGCCAACATTTGACTCTGAATCCTCCGCACTTGGTTCACTCTTTTGAAAAATCAGGGCCTGCGTGAACATGTTATGTGCGAATATCGCAAAACGAGGATGATCTCCTGAACACAAAGCGTAACAATACAGAATCTTCTGTAGGATACTTATCCCTGAGAAGTGCACCTCCATCATTTGACTCTCAGTCCTCCTCACTTGGTTCACTGTTTTGGAAAATCAAGGCCTGCGTGAACATATTCCATGAAAACCTCCCAAAACCAGTGTGAATTTCTCCCGAACATTAAAAGTTACAACGTATGGACATCCTCAGGATTCTTATCACTGAGAAGAGAAAGTGAAACATGTGAATTGGACGCGTCCTCACTTGGTCACTATTTTCAAGCTCATTACAAGCCTGAACATAGTTGGTAGAATCAGCTCAAAACAAATGTTGTTTTCTCCAGAATGCAAAGTTTTACAGTCTAGAAACCTGTGTAGGATACTTCTCCGAACAAAGTGTCCTCACTTGGTCACTATTTTCAAGCTCATTACAAGCCTGAACATAGTTGGTAGAATCAGCACAAAACAAATCTTGTTTTCTCCAGAATGCAAGTTTTACAGTCTAGAAACCTGTGTAGGATACTTCTCCGAACAAAGTGCACATGCTGCACATGACTTCTCAAAGAAGTGCACATGCTACATATGACTTGTGAGTCCTCTTCACTTGGTTCACTGTTCTCCAAGGGAACGACATGCATGAACATGTTTCATGGAAACGTCGTAAAGCAAGTGTGATTTCCTCCTAAACGCAAAGAGTTACAATATAGAAACTTCTGTACGATACTTCTCCTAAAGAAGCGCACTTGCAACATTATCTCTGAGTCCTCCGCACTTCGTTCTCTATTTTGTGAAATCATGGCCTGTGTGAACAAGTGCCATTCCAATGTATGAAAACAAGTATGATTTTAGCCTGAACACAAAAATTACAGTTTAGGAACTTCTCTAGATACTTATCCCTAAGAAGTGAATGCCAACATTTGTCTCTGAATCCTCCGCACTTGGTTCACACATTTGGAGAATCATGGCCTGCGTGAAACATGTTATGTGCGAATGTCGCAAACGAGGATGATCTTCTCCTGAACACAAAGCGTAACACTACAGAATCTTCTGTAGGATACTTATCCCTGAGAAGTCCCCTCCAACATTTGACTCTCAGTCCTCTCACTTGGTTCACTCTTTTGAAAATCAAGGCCTGCGTGAACATATTCCATGACAACGTCACATAAACCAGTGTTCATTTCTCCGGAACTTAAAAAAGTTACAACGTATGAACATCTACAGGATTCTTATCACTGAGAAGAGAAAGTGAAACATGTGAATTGACGCGTCCTCACTTGGTCACTATTTTCAAGCTCATTACAAGCCTGAACATAGTTGGTAGATTCAATACAAAACAAATGTTGTTTTCTCTAGAATACAAAGTTTACAGTCTAAAAACCTGTGTAGGATACTTATTCGAACGAAGTGCACATGCTGCACATGACTTCCCAAAGAAGTTCACATGCTCCATATGACTGTGAGTCCTCTTCACTTGGTTAACTATTTTTGAAGGGAACGACATGCATGAACATGTTTCATGGAAACGTCGTAAAGCAAGTGTGATTTCCTCCTGAACACAAAGAGTTACATTAGAGAAACTTCTGTACGATACTTCTCCTAAAGAAGCGCACTTGCAACATTTAACTCTGAGGCCTCCGCACTTGGTTCTCTATTTTGTGAAATCATGGCCTGTGTGAACATGTGCCATTCCAATGTCAGAAAACAAGTATGATTTTCGCCTGAACACAAAAATAACAGTTTAGGAACTTCTCTAGGATACTTATCCCTAAGAAGTGAAATGCCAACATTTGACTCTGAATCCTCCGCACTTGGTTCACTCTTTTGGAGAATCATGGCCTGCGTGAGCATGTTATGTGCGAATGTCGCAAAACCAGGATGATTTTCTCCTGAACACAAAGCGTAACACTACAGAATCTTCTGTAGAATACTTATCCCTTAGAAGTGCACCACAACATTTGACTCTCAGTCCTCCTCACTGGTTCACTGTTTTAGAAAATCAAGGCCTGCGTGAACATATTCCATGAAAACGTCACAAAACCAGGGTGAATTTCTCTGGAACATAAAAAGTTACAACGTATGAACATCTAAAGGATTGTTATCACTGCGAAGAGAAAGTGAAACATGTGAATTGGACGCGTCCTCACTTGGTCACTATTTTCAAGCTCATTACAAGCCTGAACATAGTTGGTAGAATCAGCACAAAACAAATGTTGTTTCTCCAGAATACAAAGTTTTACAGGCTAGAAACCTGTGTAGGATACTTATCCGAAAGAAGTGCACATGCTGCACATGAATTCCCAAAGAAGTGCACATGCTCCATATGACTGTTAGTCCTCTTTACTTGGTTCACTGTTTTCGAAGGGAACGACATGCATGAAGATGTTTCATGGAAACGTCGTAAAACAAGTGTGATTTCCTCCTGAACACAAAGAGTTACAATATAGAAACTTCTGTAGGATAAGTCTACTAAAGAAGCGCACTTGCAACATTTAACTCTGAGTCCTCCGCACTTGGTTCTCTATTTTGTGAAATCATGGCCTGTGTAAACAAGTGCCATTCAAATGTCACAAAACAAGTATGATTTTAGCCTGAACACAAATGTTACAGTATAGGAACTTCTCTAGGGTCCTTATCACTAAAGAGTGAAATTGGAACATTTGACTCTGAATCCTCCGCCACTTGGTTCACTCTTTGGAAAATCATGGCCTGCGTGAACATGTTACGTGCGAATGTCACAAAACAAATATGATCTTCTCCTGAACACAAAGCGTAACACTCTAGAAACTTCTGTAGGATACTTATCCCTGAGAAGTGCACCTCCAACATTTGACTCTCAGTCCTCCTCACTTGGTTGACTCTTTTGGAAAATCAAGGCCTGCGTGAACATATTCCATGAAAACGTCACAAAACCAGTGTGAATTTCTCCGGAACATAAAAAGTTACAACGCATGAACATCTACAGTATTCTTATCACTGAGAAGAGAAAGCGAAATATGTGAATTGGACGCGTCCTCACTTGGTCACTATTTTCAAGCTCATTACAAGCCTGAACATAGTTGGTAGAATCAGCACAAAACAAATGTTGTTTTCTCCAAAATGCAAAGTTTTACAGTCTAGAAACCTGTGTAGGATACTTATCCGAACGAAGTGCACATGCTGTACATGAATTCCCAAAGAAGTGCACATGCTCCATATGACTGTTAGTCCTCTTCACTTGGTTCACTGTTTTCGAAGGGAACGACATGCATGAACATGTTTCATGGAAACGTCGTAAAACAAGTGTGATTTCCTCCTGAACACAAAGAGTTACAATATAGAAACTTCTGTAGGATACTTCTACTAAAGAAGCGCACTTGCAACATTTAACTCTGAGTCCTCCGCACTTGGTTCTCTATTTTGTGAAATCATGGCCTGTGTGAACATGTGCCATTCCAATGTCAGAAAATAAGTATGATTTTCGCCTGAACACGAAAGCTACAGTGTAAGAACTTCTCTAGGATAGTTATCCCTAAGAAGTGAAATGCCAACATTTGACTCTGAATCCTCCGCACCGGGTTCACTCTTTTGGAAAATCATGGCCTGCGTGAACATGTTATGTGCGAATGTCCCAAAACGAGGATGATCTTATCCAGAACACAAAGCGTAACACTACAGAATCTTCTGTAGGTTACTTATCCCTGAGAAGTGCACCTCCAGCATTTGACTCTCAGTCCTCCTCACTTGGTTCAATGTTTTGGAAATCAAGGCCTGCGTGAACATATTCCATGAAAACGTCACAAAACCAGTGTGAATTTCTCCGGAACATAAAAAGTTACAACGTATGAACATCTACAGTATTCTTATCACTGAGAAGAGAAAGCGAAATATGTGAATTGGACGCGTCCTCACTTGGTCACTATTTTCAAGCTCATTACAAGCCTGAACATAGTTGGTAGAATCAGCACAAAACAAATGTTGTTTTCTCCAGAATACAAAGTTTTACAGTCTAGAAACCTGTGTAGGATACTTATCCGAACGAAGTGGATATGCTGCACATGACTTCCCAAAGAAGTGCACATGCTCCATATGACTGTTAGTCCTCTTAACTTGGTTCACTGCTTTCGAAGGGAACGACATGCATGAACATGTTTCATGGAAACGTCGTAAAACAAGTGTGATTTCCTCCTGAACACAAAGAGTTACAATACAGAAACTTCTGTACGATACTTCTCCTAAAGAAGTGCACTTGCAACATTTAACTCTGAGTCCTCCGCACTTGGTATGATTTTCGCCTGAACACAAAAGTTACACTTTAGGAACTTCTCTAGGATAGTTATCCCTAAGAAGTGAAATGCCAACATTTGACTCTGAATCTTCCGCACTTGGTTCACACTTTTGCAGAATCATGGCCTGCGTGAACATGTGCCATTCCAATGTCAGAAAATAAGTATGATTTTCGCCTGAACACGAAAGCTACAGTGTAGGAACTTCTCTAGGATAGTTATCCCTAAGAAGTGAAATGCCAACATTTGACTCTGAATCCTCCGCACCGGGTTCACTCTTTTGGAAAATCATGGCCTGCGTGAACATGTTATGTGCGAATGTCCCAAAACGAGGATGATCTTATCCAGAACACAAAGCGTAACACTACAGAATCTTCTGTAGGTTACTTATCCCTGAGAAGTGCACCTCCAGCATTTGACTCTCAGTCCTCCTCACTTGGTTCAATGTTTTGGAAATCAAGGCCTGCGTGAACATATTCCATGAAAACGTCACAAAACCAGTGTGAATTTCTCCGGAACATAAAAAGTTACAACGTATGAACATCTACAGTATTATTATCACTGAGAAGAGAAAGCGAAATATGTGAATTGGACGCGTCCTCACTTGGTCACTATTTTCAAGCTCATTACAAGCCTGAACATAGTTGGTAGAATCAGCACAAAACAAATGTTGTTTTCTCCAGAATACAAAGTTTTACATACTATAAACCTGTGTAGGATACTTATCCGAAAGAAGTGCACATGCTGCACATGACTATGAGTCCTCTTCACTGTTTTCGAAGGGAACGACATGCATGAACATGTTTCATGGAAATGTCGTAAAGCAAGTGTGATTTCCTCCTGAACACAAAGAGTTACATTATAGAAACTTCTGTACGATACTTCTCCTAAAGAAGCGCACTTGCAACATTTAACTCTGAGTCCTCCGCACTTGGTTCTCTATTTTGTGAAATCATGGCCTGTGTGAACATGTGCCATTCCAATGTCAGAAAACAAGTATGATTTTCGCCTGAACACAAAAGTTACAGTATAGGAACTTCTCTAGGATACTTATCCCTAAGAAGTGAAATGCCAACATTTGAATCTGAATCCTCCGCACCTGGTTCAATCTTTTGGAAAATCATGGCTTGCGTGAACATGTTATGTGCGAATGTCCCAAAATGAGGATGATCTTCTCCTGAACACAAAGCGCAACACTACAGAATCTTCTGTAGGTTACTTATCCCTGAGAAGTGCACCTCCAGCATTTGACTCTCAGTCCTCCTTACTTGGTTCAATGTTTTGGAAATTAAGGCCTGCGTGAACATATTCCATGAATGTGACAAAACCAGTGTGAATTTCTCCAGAACATAAAAAGTTACAACGTATGAACATCTAAAGGATTGTTATCACTGCGAAGAGAAAGTGAAACATGTGAATTGGACGCGTCCTCACTTGGTCACTATTTTCAAGCTCATTACAAGCCTGAACATAGTTGGTAGAATCAGCACAAAACAAATGTTGTTTCTCCAGAATACAAAGTTTTACAGGCTAGAAACCTGTGTAGGATACTTATCCGAAAGAAGTGCACATGCTGCACATGAATTCCCAAAGAAGTGCACATGCTCCATATGACTGTTAGTCCTCTTTACTTGGTTCACTGTTTTCGAAGGGAACGACATGCATGAAGATGTTTCATGGCAACGTCGTAAAACAAGTGTGATTTCCTCCTGAACACAAAGAGTTACAATATAGAAACTTCTGTAGGATACGTCTACTAAAGAAGCGCACTTGCAACATTTAACTCTGAGTCCTCCGCACTTGGTTCACTATTTTGTAAAATCATGGCCTGTGTGAACATGTGCCATTCAAATGTCACAAAACAAGTATAATTTTAGCCTGAACACAAATGTTACAGTATAGGAACTTCTCTAGGATCCTTATCACTAAGGAGTGAAATTGGAACATTTGACTCTGAATCCTCCGCACTTGGTTCACTCTTTTGGAAAATCATGGCCTGCGTGAACATGTTACGTGCGAATGTCACAAAACAAATATGATCTTCTCCTGAACACAAAGTGTAACACTCTAGAAACTTCTGTAGGATACTTATCCCTGAGAAGTGCACCTCCAACATTTGACTCTCAGTCCTCCTCACTTGGTTCACTCTTTTGGAAAATCAAGGCCTGCGTGAACATATTCCATGAAAACGTCACAAAACCAGTGTGAATTTCTCCGGAACATAAAAAGTTACAACGTATGAACATCTACAGTATTCTTATCACTGAGAAGAGAAAGCGAAATATGTGAATTGGACGCGTCCTCACTTGGTCACTATTTTCAAGCTCATTACAAGCCTGAACATAGTTGGTAGAATTAGCACAAAACAAATGTTGTTTTCTCCAGAATACAAAGTTTTACAGTCTAGAAACCTGTGTAGGATACTTATCCGAACGAAGTGGATATGCTGCACATGACTTCCCAAAGAAGTGCACATGCTCCATATGACTGTTAGTCCTCTTAACTTGGTTCACTGCTTTCGAAGGGAACGACATGCATGAACATGTTTCATGGAAACGTCGTAAAACAAGTGTGATTTCCTCCTGAACACAAAGAGTTACAATACAGAAACTTCTGTACGATACTTCTCCTAAAGAAGTGCACTTGCAACATTTAACTCTGAGTCCTCCGCACTTGGTATGATTTTCGCCTGAACACAAAAGTTACACTTTAGGAACTTCTCTAGGATAGTTATCCCTAAGAAGTGAAATGCCAACATTTGACTCTGAATCTTCCGCACTTGGTTCACACTTTTGCAGAATCATGGCCTGCGTGAACATGTGCCATTCCAATGTCAGAAAATAAGTATGATTTTCGCCTGAACACGAAAGCTACAGTGTAGGAACTTCTCTAGGATAGTTATCCCTAAGAAGTGAAATGCCAACATTTGACTCTGAATCCTCCACACCGGGTTCACTCTTTTGGAAAATCATGGCCTGCGTGAACATGTTATGTGCGAATGTCCCAAAACGAGGATGATCTTATCCAGAACACAAAGCGTAACACTACAGAATCTTCTGTAGGTTACTTATCCCTGAGAAGTGCACCTCCAGCATTTGACTCTCAGTCCTCCTCACTTGGTTCAATGTTTTGGAAATCAAGGCCTGCGTGAACATATTCCATGAAAACGTCACAAAACCAGTGTGAATTTCTCCGGAACATAAAAAGTTACAACGTATGAACATCTACAGTATTCTTATCACTGAGAAGAGAAAGCGAAATATGTGAATTGGACGCGTCCTCACTTGGTCACTATTTTCAAGCTCATTACAAGCCTGAACATAGTTGGTAGAATCAGCACAAAACAAATGTTGTTTTCTCCAGAATACAAAGTTTTACATACTATAAACCTGTGTAGGATACTTATCCGAAAGAAGTGCACATGCTGCACATGACTATGAGTCCTCTTCACTGTTTTCGAAGGGAACGACATGCATGAACATGTTTCATGGAAATGTCGTAAAGCAAGTGTGATTTCCTCCTGAACACAAAGAGTTACATTATAGAAACTTCTGTACGATACTTCTCCTAAAGAAGCGCACTTGCAACATTTAACTCTGAGTCCTCCGCACTTGGTTCTCTATTTTGTGAAATCATGGCCTGTGTGAACATGTGCCATTCCAATGTCAGAAAACAAGTATGATTTTCGCCTGAACACAAAAGTTACAGTATAGGAACTTCTCTAGGATACTTATCCCTAAGAAGTGAAATGCCAACATTTGAATCTGAATCCTCCGCACCTGGTTCAATCTTTTGGAAAATCATGGCTTGCGTGAACATGTTATGTGCGAATGTCCCAAAATGAGGATGATCTTCTCCTGAACACAAAGCGCAACACTACAGAATCTTCTGTAGGTTACTTATCCCTGAGAAGTGCACCTCCAGCATTTGACTCTCAGTCCTCCTTACTTAGTTCAATGTTTTGGAAATTAAGGCCTGCGTGAACATATTCCATGAATGTGACAAAACCAGTGTGAATTTCTCCAGAACATAAAAAGTTACAACGTATGAACATCTAAAGGATTGTTATCACTGCGAAGAGAAAGTGAAACATGTGAATTGGACGCGTCCTCACTTGGTCACTATTTTCAAGCTCATTACAAGCCTGAACATAGTTGGTAGAATCAGCACAAAACAAATGTTGTTTCTCCAGAATACAAAGTTTTACAGGATAGAAACCTGTGTAGGATACTTATCCGAAAGAAGTGCACATGCTGCACATGAATTCCCAAAGAAGTGCACATGCTCCATATGACTGTTAGTCCTCTTTACTTGGTTCACTGTTTTCGAAGGGAACGACATGCATGAAGATGTTTCATGGAAACGACGTAAAACAAGTGTGATTTCCTCCTGAACACAAAGAGTTACAATATAGAAACTTCTGTAGGTTACGTCTACTAAAGAAGCGCACTTGCAACATTTAACTCTGAGTCCTCCGCACTTGGTTCTCTATTTTGTGAAATCATGGCCTGTGTGAACAAGTGCCATTCCAATGTCAGAAAACAAGTACGATTTTCGCCTGAACACAAAAGTTACAGTTTAGGAACTTCTCTAGGATACTTATCCCTAAGAAGTGAAATGCCAACATTTGACTCTGAATCCTCCGCACTTGGTTCACTCTTTTGAAAAATCAGGGCCTGCGTGAACATGTTATGTGCGAATATCGCAAAACGAGGATGATCTCCTGAACACAAAGCGTAACAATACAGAATCTTCTGTAGGATACTTATCCCTGAGAAGTGCACCTCCATCATTTGACTCTCAGTCCTCCTCACTTGGTTCACTGTTTTGGAAAATCAAGGCCTGCGTGAACATATTCCATGAAAACCTCCCAAAACCAGTGTGAATTTCTCCCGAACATTAAAAGTTACAACGTATGGACATCCTCAGGATTCTTATCACTGAGAAGAGAAAGTGAAACATGTGAATTGGACGCGTCCTCACTTGGTCACTATTTTCAAGCTCATTACAAGCCTGAACATAGTTGGTAGAATCAGCTCAAAACAAATGTTGTTTTCTCCAGAATGCAAAGTTTTACAGTCTAGAAACCTGTGTAGGATACTTCTCCGAACAAAGTGTCCTCACTTGGTCACTATTTTCAAGCTCATTACAATCCTGAACATAGTTGGTAGAATCAGCACAAAACAAATGTTGTTTTCTCCAGAATGCAAAGTTTTACAGTCTAGAAACCTGTGTAGGATACTTCTCCGAACAAAGTGCACATGCTGCACATGACTTCTCAAAGAAGTGCACATGCTACATATGACTGTGAGTCCTCTTCACTTGGTTCACTGTTCTCCAAGGGAACGACATGCATGAACATGTTTCATGGAAACGTCGTAAAGCAAGTGTGATTTCCTCCTAAACGCAAAGAGTTACAATATAGAAACTTCTGTACGATACTTCTCCTAAAGAAGCGCACTTGCAACATTATCTCTGAGTCCTCCGCACTTCGTTCTCTATTTTGTGAAATCATGGCCTGTGTGAACAAGTGCCATTCCAATGTATGAAAACAAGTATGATTTTAGCCTGAACACAAAAATTACAGTTTAGGAACTTCTCTAGGATACTTATCCCTAAGAAGTGAAATGCCAACATTTGTCTCTGAATCCTCCGCACTTGGTTCACACATTTGGAGAATCATGGCCTGCGTGAACATGTTATATGCGAATGTCGCAAAACGAGGATGATCTTCTCCTGAACACAAAGCGTAACACTACAGAATCTTCTGTAGGATACTTATCCCTGAGAAGTCCACCTCCAACATTTGACTCTCAGTCCTCGTCACTTGGTTCACTCTTTTGGAAAATCAAGGCCTGCGTGAACATATTCCATGACAACGTCACATAAACCAGTGTTCATTTCTCCGGAACTTAAAAAAGTTACAACTTATGAACATCTACAGGATTCTTATCACTGAGAAGAGAAAGTGAAACATGTGAATTTGACGCGTCCTCACTTGGTCACTATTTTCAAGCTCATTACAACCCTGAACATAGTTGGTAGATTCAATACAAAACAAATGTTGTTTTCTCTAGAATACAAAGTTTTACAGTCTAAAAACCTGTGTAGGATACTTATTCGAACGAAGTGCACATGCTGCACATGACTTCCCAAAGAAGTTCACATGCTCCATATGACTGTGAGTCCTCTTCACTTGGTTAACTATTTTTGAAGGGAACGACATGCATGAACATGTTTCATGGAAACGTCGTAAAGCAAGTGTGATTTCCTCCTGAACACAAAGAGTTACATTAGAGAAACTTCTGTACGATACTTCTCCTAAAGAAGCGCACTTGCAACATTTAACTCTGAGGCCTCCTCACTTGGTTCTCTATTTTGTGAAATCATGGCCTGTGTGAACATGTGCCATTCCAATGTCAGAAAACAAGTATGATTTTCGCCTGAACACAAAAATAACAGTTTAGGAACTTCTCTAGGATACTTATCCCTAAGAAGTGAAATGCCAACATTTGACTCTGAATCCTCCGCACTTGGTTCACTCTTTTGGAGAATCATGGCCTGCTTGAGCATGTTATGTGCGAATGTCGCAAAACCAGGATGATTTTCTCCTGAACACAAAGCGTAACACTACAGAATCTTCTGTAGAATACTTATCCCTTAGAAGTGCACCAACAACATTTGACTCTCAGTCCTCCTCACTTGGTTCACTGTTTTAGAAAATCAAGGCCTGCGTGAACATATTCCATGAAAACGTCACAAAACCAGGGTGAATTTCTCTGGAACATAAAAAGTTACAACGTATGAACATCTAAAGGATTGTTATCACTGCGAAGAGAAAGTGAAACATGTGAATTGGACGCGTCCTCACTTGGTCACTATTTTCAAGCTCATTACAATCCTGAACATAGTTGGTAGAATCAGCACAAAACAAATGTTGTTTCTCCAGAATACAAAGTTTTACAGGCTAGAAACCTGTGTAGGATACTTATCCGAAAGAAGTGCACATGCTGCACATGAATTCCCAAAGAAGTGCACATGCTCCATATGACTGTTAGTCCTCTTTACTTGGTTCACTGTTTTCGAAGGGAACGACATGCATGAACATGTTTCATGGAAACGTCGTAAAAGAAGTGTGATTTCCTCCTGAACACAAAGAGTTACAATATAGAAACTTCTGTAGGATACGTCTACTAAAGAAGCGCACTTGCAACATTTAACTCTGAGTCCTCCGCACTTGGTTCTCTATTTTGTGAAATCATGGCCTTTGTGAACATGTGCCATTCCAATGTAAGAA
The DNA here is from genome assembly GCA_023101885.1 of Typhlomys cinereus. Lineage (NCBI taxonomy): Eukaryota > Metazoa > Chordata > Mammalia > Rodentia > Platacanthomyidae > Typhlomys > Typhlomys cinereus. The sequence continues at coordinate 34,968 of JALPQD010001153.1, read as the reverse complement.
AATAAGTATGATTTTCGCCTGAACACAAAAATAACAGTTTAGGAACTTCTCTAGGATACTTATCCCTAAGAAGTGAAATGCCAACATTTGTCTCTGAATCCTCCGCACTTGGTTCACACATTTGGAGAATCATGGCCTGCGTGAACATGTTATATGCGAATGTCGCAAAACGAGGATGATCTTCTCCTGAACACAAAGCGTAACACTACAGAATCTTCTGTAGGATACTTATCCCTGAGAAGTGCACCTCCAACATTTGACTCTCAGTCCTCGTCACTTGGTTCACTCTTTTGGAAAATCAAGGCCTGCGTGAACATATTCCATGACAACGTCACAAAACCAGTGTTCATTTCTCCGGAACTTAAAAAGTTACAACTTATGAACATCACAGGATTCTTATCACTGAGAAGAGAAAGTGTGAATTGGACGCGTCCTCAGTTGGTCACTATTTTCAAGCTCATTACAAGCCTGAACATAGTTGGTAGAATCAGCACAAAACAAATGTTGTTTTCTCCAGAATACAAAGTTTTACAGTCTAGAAACCTGTGTAGGATACTTATCCGAACGAAGTGGATATGCTGCACATGACTTCCCAAAGAAATGCACATGCTACATATGACTGTTAGTCTTCTTAACTTGGTTGACTGCTTTCGAAGGGAACGACATGCATGAACATGTTTCATGGAAACGTCGTAAAACAAGTGTGATTTCCTCCTGAACACATAGAGTTACAATACAGAAACTTCTGTACGATACTTCTCCTAAAGAAGTGCACTTGCAACATTTAACTCTGAGTCCTCCGCACTTGGTATGATTTTCGCCTGAACACAAAAGTTACACTTTAGGAACTTCTCTAGGATACTTATCCCTAAGAAGTGAAATGCCAACATTTCACTCTGAATCTTCCGCACTTGGTTCACACTTTTGGAGAATCATGGCCTGCGTGAACATGTTATGTGCGAATGTAGCAAAACGAGGATGATCTTCTCGTGAACACAAAGCGTAACACTACAAAATCTTCTGTAGAATACTTATCCCTGAGAAGTGCACCTCCACCATTTGACTCTCAGTCCTCCTCACTTGGTTCACTGTTTTAGAAAATCAAGGCCTGTGTGAACATATTCCATGAAAACGTCACAAAACCAGTGTGAATTTCTCTGGAACATAAAAAGTTACAACGTATGAACATCTATAGGATTCTTATCACTGAGAAGAGAAAGTGAAACATGTGAATTGGACGCGTCCTCACTTGGTCACTATTTTCAAGCTCATTACAAGCCTGAACATAGTTGGTAGAATCAGCACAAAACAAATGTTGTTTTCTCCAAAATGCAAAGTTTTACAGTCTAGAAACCTGTGTAGGATACTTATCCGAACGAAGTGCACATGCTGTACATGAATTCCCAAAGAAGTGCACATGCTCCATATGACTGTTAGTCCTCTTCACTTGGTTCACTGTTTTCGAAGGGAACGACATGCATGAACATGTTTCATGGAAACGTCGTAAAACAAGTGTGATTTCCTCCTGAACACAAAGAGTTACAATATAGAAACTTCTGTAGGATACGTCTACTAAAGAAGCGCACTTGCAACATTTAACTCTGAGTCCTCCGCACTTGGTTCTCTATTTTGTGAAATCATGGCCTTTGTGAACATGTGCCATTCCAATGTAAGAAAATAAGTATGATTTTCGCCTGAACACAAAAATAACAGTTTAGGAACTTCTCTAGGATACTTATCCCTAAGAAGTGAAATGCCAACATTTCACTCTGAATCTTCCGCACTTGGTTCACACTTTTGGAGAATCATGGCCAGCGTGAACATGTTATGTGCGAATGTAGCAAAACGAGGATGATCTTCTCGTGAACACAAAGCGTAACACTACAAAATCTTCTGTAGAATACTTATCCCTGAGAAGTGCACCTCCACCATTTGACTCTCAGTCCTCCTCACTTGGTTCACTGTTTTAGAAAATCAAGGCCTGTGTGAACATATTCCATGAAAACGTCACAAAACCAGTGTGAATTTCTCTGGAACATAAAAAGTTACAACGTATGAACATCTATAGGATTCTTATCACTGAGAAGAGAAAGTGAAACATGTGAATTGGACGCGTCCTCACTTGGTCACTATTTTCAAGCTCATTACAAGCCTGAACATAGTTGGTAGAATCAGCACAAAACAAATGTTGTTTTCTCCAAAATGCAAAGTTTTACAGTCTAGAAACCTGTGTAGGATACTTATCCGAACGAAGTGGATATGCTGCACATGACTTCCCAAAGAAGTGCACATGCTCCATATGACTGTTAGTCCTCTTAACTTGGTTCACTGCTTTCGAAGGGAACGACATGCATGAACATGTTTCATGGAAACGTCGTAAAACAAGTGTGATTTCCTCCTGAACACAAAGAGTTACAATATAGAAACTTCTGTAGGATACGTCTACTAAAGAAGCGCACTTGCAACATTTAACTCTGAGTCCTCCGCACTTGGTTCTCTATTTTGTGAAATCATGGCCTGTGTGAACATGTGCCATTCCAATGTCAGAAAATAAGTATGATTTTCGCCTGAACACGAAAGCTACAGTGTAAGAACTTCTCTAGGATAGTTATCCCTAAGAAGTGAAATGCCAACATTTGACTCTGAATCCTCCGCACCGGGTTCACTCTTTTGGAAAATCATGGCCTGCGTGAACATGTTATGTGCGAATGTCCCAAAACGAGGATGATCTTATCCAGAACACAAAGCGTAACACTACAGAATCTTCTGTAGGTTACTTATCCCTGAGAAGTGCACCTCCAGCATTTGACTCTCAGTCCTCCTCACTTGGTTCAATGTTTTGGAAATCAAGGCCTGCGTGAACATATTCCATGAAAACGTCACAAAACCAGTGTGAATTTCTCCGGAACATAAAAAGTTACAACGTATGAACATCTACAGTATTCTTATCACTGAGAAGAGAAAGCGAAATATGTGAATTGGACGCGTCCTCACTTGGTCACTATTTTCAAGCTCATTACAAGCCTGAACATAGTTGGTAGAATCAGCACAAAACAAATGTTGTTTTCTCCAGAATACAAAGTTTTACAGTCTAGAAACCTGTGTAGGATACTTATCCGAACGAAGTGGATATGCTGCACATGACTTCCCAAAGAAGTGCACATGCTCCATATGACTGTTAGTCCTCTTAACTTGGTTCACTGCTTTCGAAGGGAACGACATGCATGAACATGTTTCATGGAAACGTCGTAAAACAAGTGTGATTTCCTCCTGAACACAAAGAGTTACAATACAGAAACTTCTGTACGATACTTCTCCTAAAGAAGTGCACTTGCAACATTTAACTCTGAGTCCTCCGCACTTGGTATGATTTTCGCCTGAACACAAAAGTTACACTTTAGGAACTTCTCTAGGATAGTTATCCCTAAGAAGTGAAATGCCAACATTTGACTCTGAATCTTCCGCACTTGGTTCACACTTTTGCAGAATCATGGCCTGCGTGAACATGTGCCATTCCAATGTCAGAAAATAAGTATGATTTTCGCCTGAACACGAAAGCTACAGTGTAGGAACTTCTCTAGGATAGTTATCCCTAAGAAGTGAAATGCCAACATTTGACTCTGAATCCTCCGCACCGGGTTCACTCTTTTGGAAAATCATGGCCTGCGTGAACATGTTATGTGCGAATGTCCCAAAACGAGGATGATCTTATCCAGAACACAAAGCGTAACACTACAGAATCTTCTGTAGGTTACTTATCCCTGAGAAGTGCACCTCCAGCATTTGACTCTCAGTCCTCCTCACTTGGTTCAATGTTTTGGAAATCAAGGCCTGCGTGAACATATTCCATGAAAACGTCACAAAACCAGTGTGAATTTCTCCGGAACATAAAAAGTTACAACGTATGAACATCTACAGTATTCTTATCACTGAGAAGAGAAAGCGAAATATGTGAATTGGACGCGTCCTCACTTGGTCACTATTTTCAAGCTCATTACAAGCCTGAACATAGTTGGTAGAATCAGCACAAAACAAATGTTGTTTTCTCCAGAATACAAAGTTTTACATACTATAAACCTGTGTAGGATACTTATCCGAAAGAAGTGCACATGCTGCACATGACTATGAGTCCTCTTCACTGTTTTCGAAGGGAACGACATGCATGAACATGTTTCATGGAAATGTCGTAAAGCAAGTGTGATTTCCTCCTGAACACAAAGAGTTACATTATAGAAACTTCTGTACGATACTTCTCCTAAAGAAGCGCACTTGCAACATTTAACTCTGAGTCCTCCGCACTTGGTTCTCTATTTTGTGAAATCATGGCCTGTGTGAACATGTGCCATTCCAATGTCAGAAAACAAGTATGATTTTCGCCTGAACACAAAAGTTACAGTATAGGAACTTCTCTAGGATACTTATCCCTAAGAAGTGAAATGCCAACATTTGAATCTGAATCCTCCGCACCTGGTTCAATCTTTTGGAAAATCATGGCTTGCGTGAACATGTTATGTGCGAATGTCCCAAAATGAGGATGATCTTCTCCTGAACACAAAGCGCAACACTACAGAATCTTCTGTAGGTTACTTATCCCTGAGAAGTGCACCTCCAGCATTTGACTCTCAGTCCTCCTTACTTAGTTCAATGTTTTGGAAATTAAGGCCTGCGTGAACATATTCCATGAATGTGACAAAACCAGTGTGAATTTCTCCAGAACATAAAAAGTTACAACGTATGAACATCTAAAGGATTGTTATCACTGCGAAGAGAAAGTGAAACATGTGAATTGGACGCGTCCTCACTTGGTCACTATTTTCAAGCTCATTACAAGCCTGAACATAGTTGGTAGAATCAGCACAAAACAAATGTTGTTTCTCCAGAATACAAAGTTTTACAGGCTAGAAACCTGTGTAGGATACTTATCCGAAAGAAGTGCACATGCTGCACATGAATTCCCAAAGAAGTGCACATGCTCCATATGACTGTTAGTCCTCTTTACTTGGTTCACTGTTTTCGAAGGGAACGACATGCATGAAGATGTTTCATGGAAACGTCGTAAAACAAGTGTGATTTCCTCCTGAACACAAAGAGTTACAATATAGAAACTTCTGTAGGTTACGTCTACTAAAGAAGCGCACTTGCAACATTTAACTCTGAGTCCTCCGCACTTGGTTCTCTATTTTGTGAAATCATGGCCTGTGTGAACAAGTGCCATTCCAATGTCAGAAAACAAGTACGATTTTCGCCTGAACACAAAAGTTACAGTTTAGGAACTTCTCTAGGATACTTATCCCTAAGAAGTGAAATGCCAACATTTGACTCTGAATCCTCCGCACTTGGTTCACTCTTTTGAAAAATCAGGGCCTGCGTGAACATGTTATGTGCGAATATCGCAAAACGAGGATGATCTCCTGAACACAAAGCGTAACAATACAGAATCTTCTGTAGGATACTTATCCCTGAGAAGTGCACCTCCATCATTTGACTCTCAGTCCTCCTCACTTGGTTCACTGTTTTGGAAAATCAAGGCCTGCGTGAACATATTCCATGAAAACCTCCCAAAACCAGTGTGAATTTCTCCCGAACATTAAAAGTTACAACGTATGGACATCCTCAGGATTCTTATCACTGAGAAGAGAAAGTGAAACATGTGAATTGGACGCGTCCTCACTTGGTCACTATTTTCAAGCTCATTACAAGCCTGAACATAGTTGGTAGAATCAGCTCAAAACAAATGTTGTTTTCTCCAGAATGCAAAGTTTTACAGTCTAGAAACCTGTGTAGGATACTTCTCCGAACAAAGTGTCCTCACTTGGTCACTATTTTCAAGCTCATTACAATCCTGAACATAGTTGGTAGAATCAGCACAAAACAAATGTTGTTTTCTCCAGAATGCAAAGTTTTACAGTCTAGAAACCTGTGTAGGATACTTCTCCGAACAAAGTGCACATGCTGCACATGACTTCTCAAAGAAGTGCACATGCTACATATGACTGTGAGTCCTCTTCACTTGGTTCACTGTTCTCCAAGGGAACGACATGCATGAACATGTTTCATGGAAACGTCGTAAAGCAAGTGTGATTTCCTCCTAAACGCAAAGAGTTACAATATAGAAACTTCTGTACGATACTTCTCCTAAAGAAGCGCACTTGCAACATTATCTCTGAGTCCTCCGCACTTCGTTCTCTATTTTGTGAAATCATGGCCTGTGTGAACAAGTGCCATTCCAATGTATGAAAACAAGTATGATTTTAGCCTGAACACAAAAATTACAGTTTAGGAACTTCTCTAGGATACTTATCCCTAAGAAGTGAAATGCCAACATTTGTCTCTGAATCCTCCGCACTTGGTTCACACATTTGGAGAATCATGGCCTGCGTGAACATGTTATATGCGAATGTCGCAAAACGAGGATGATCTTCTCCTGAACACAAAGCGTAACACTACAGAATCTTCTGTAGGATACTTATCCCTGAGAAGTCCACCTCCAACATTTGACTCTCAGTCCTCGTCACTTGGTTCACTCTTTTGGAAAATCAAGGCCTGCGTGAACATATTCCATGACAACGTCACATAAACCAGTGTTCATTTCTCCGGAACTTAAAAAAGTTACAACTTATGAACATCTACAGGATTCTTATCACTGAGAAGAGAAAGTGAAACATGTGAATTTGACGCGTCCTCACTTGGTCACTATTTTCAAGCTCATTACAACCCTGAACATAGTTGGTAGATTCAATACAAAACAAATGTTGTTTTCTCTAGAATACAAAGTTTTACAGTCTAAAAACCTGTGTAGGATACTTATTCGAACGAAGTGCACATGCTGCACATGACTTCCCAAAGAAGTTCACATGCTCCATATGACTGTGAGTCCTCTTCACTTGGTTAACTATTTTTGAAGGGAACGACATGCATGAACATGTTTCATGGAAACGTCGTAAAGCAAGTGTGATTTCCTCCTGAACACAAAGAGTTACATTAGAGAAACTTCTGTACGATACTTCTCCTAAAGAAGCGCACTTGCAACATTTAACTCTGAGGCCTCCTCACTTGGTTCTCTATTTTGTGAAATCATGGCCTGTGTGAACATGTGCCATTCCAATGTCAGAAAACAAGTATGATTTTCGCCTGAACACAAAAATAACAGTTTAGGAACTTCTCTAGGATACTTATCCCTAAGAAGTGAAATGCCAACATTTGACTCTGAATCCTCCGCACTTGGTTCACTCTTTTGGAGAATCATGGCCTGCTTGAGCATGTTATGTGCGAATGTCGCAAAACCAGGATGATTTTCTCCTGAACACAAAGCGTAACACTACAGAATCTTCTGTAGAATACTTATCCCTTAGAAGTGCACCAACAACATTTGACTCTCAGTCCTCCTCACTTGGTTCACTGTTTTAGAAAATCAAGGCCTGCGTGAACATATTCCATGAAAACGTCACAAAACCAGGGTGAATTTCTCTGGAACATAAAAAGTTACAACGTATGAACATCTAAAGGATTGTTATCACTGCGAAGAGAAAGTGAAACATGTGAATTGGACGCGTCCTCACTTGGTCACTATTTTCAAGCTCATTACAATCCTGAACATAGTTGGTAGAATCAGCACAAAACAAATGTTGTTTCTCCAGAATACAAAGTTTTACAGGCTAGAAACCTGTGTAGGATACTTATCCGAAAGAAGTGCACATGCTGCACATGAATTCCCAAAGAAGTGCACATGCTCCATATGACTGTTAGTCCTCTTTACTTGGTTCACTGTTTTCGAAGGGAACGACATGCATGAAGATGTTTCATGGAAACGTCGTAAAACAAGTGTGATTTCCTCCTGAACACAAAGAGTTACAATATAGAAACTTCTGTAGGATACGTCTACTAAAGAAGCGCACTTGCAACATTTAACTCTGAGTCCTCCGCACTTGGTTCTCTATTTTGTGAAATCATGGCCTGTGTGAACAAGTGCCATTCAAATGTCACAAAACAAGTATGATTTTAGCCTGAACACAAATGTTACAGTATAGGAACTTCTCTAGGGTCCTTATCACTAAGGAGTGAAATTGGAACATTTGACTCTGAATCCTCCGCACTTGGTTCACTCTTTTGGAAAATCATGGCCTGCGTGAACATGTTACGTGCGAATGTCACAAAACAAATATGATCTTCTCCTGAACACAAAGCGTAACACTACAGAATCTTCTGTAGGATACTTATCCCTGAGAAGTGCACCTCCAACATTTGACTCTCAGTCCTCGTCACTTGGTTCACTCTTTTGGAAAATCAAGGCCTGCGTGAACATATTCCATGACAACGTCACAAAACCAGTGTTCATTTCTCCGGAACTTAAAAAGTTACAACTTATGAACATCACAGGATTCTTATCACTGAGAAGAGAAAGTGTGAATTGGACGCGTCCTCAGTTGGTCACTATTTTCAAGCTCATTACAAGCCTGAACATAGTTGGTAGAATCAGCACAAAACAAATGTTGTTTTCTCCAGAATACAAAGTTTTACAGTCTAGAAACCTGTGTAGGATACTTATCCGAACGAAGTGGATATGCTGCACATGACTTCCCAAAGAAATGCACATGCTACATATGACTGTTAGTCTTCTTAACTTGGTTGACTGCTTTCGAAGGGAACGACATGCATGAACATGTTTCATGGAAACGTCGTAAAACAAGTGTGATTTCCTCCTGAACACATAGAGTTACAATACAGAAACTTCTGTACGATACTTCTCCTAAAGAAGTGCACTTGCAACATTTAACTCTGAGTCCTCCGCACTTGGTATGATTTTCGCCTGAACACAAAAGTTACACTTTAGGAACTTCTCTAGGATACTTATCCCTAAGAAGTGAAATGCCAACATTTCACTCTGAATCTTCCGCACTTGGTTCACACTTTTGGAGAATCATGGCCTGCGTGAACATGTTATGTGCGAATGTAGCAAAACGAGGATGATCTTCTCGTGAACACAAAGCGTAACACTACAAAATCTTCTGTAGAATACTTATCCCTGAGAAGTGCACCTCCACCATTTGACTCTCAGTCCTCCTCACTTGGTTCACTGTTTTAGAAAATCAAGGCCTGTGTGAACATATTCCATGAAAACGTCACAAAACCAGTGTGAATTTCTCTGGAACATAAAAAGTTACAACGTATGAACATCTATAGGATTCTTATCACTGAGAAGAGAAAGTGAAACATGTGAATTGGACGCGTCCTCACTTGGTCACTATTTTCAAGCTCATTACAAGCCTGAACATAGTTGGTAGAATCAGCACAAAACAAATGTTGTTTTCTCCAGTATGCAAAGTTTTACAGTCTAGAAACCTGTGTAGGATACTTATCCGAACGAAGTGCACATGCTGTACATGAATTCCCAAAGAAGTGCACATGCTCCATATGACTGTTAGTCCTCTTCACTTGGTTCACTGTTTTCGAAGGGAACGACATGCATGAACATGTTTCATGGAAACGTCGTAAAACAAGTGTGATTTCCTCCTGAACACAAAGAGTTACAATATAGAAACTTCTGTAGGATACTTCTACTAAAGAAGCGCACTTGCAACATTTAACTCTGAGTCCTCCGCACTTGGTTCTCTATTTTGTGAAATCATGGCCTGTGTGAACAAGTGCCATTCCAATGTCAGAAAACAAGTACGATTTTCGCCTGAACACAAAGGTTACAGTTTAGGAACTTCTCTAGGATACTTATCCCTAAGAAGTGAAATGCCAACATTTGACTCTGAATCCTCCGCACTTGGTTCACTCTTTTGAAAAATCAGGGCCTGCGTGAACATGTTATGTGCGAATATCGCAAAACGAGGATGATCTCCTGAACACAAAGCGTAACAATACAGAATCTTCTGTAGGATACTTATCCCTGAGAAGTGCACCTCCAACATTTGACTCTCAGTCCTCCTCACTTGGTTCACTGTTTTGGAAAATCAAGGCCTGCGTGAACATATTCCATGAAAACCTCCCAAAACCAGTGTGAATTTCTCCCGAACATTAAAAGTTACAACGTATGGACATCCTCAGGATTCTTATCACTGAGAAGAGAAAGTGAAACATGTGAATTGGACGCGTCCTCACTTGGTCACTATTTTCAAGCTCATTACAAGCCTGAACATAGTTGGTAGAATCAGCTCAAAACAAATGTTGTTTTCTCCAGAATGCAAAGTTTTACAGGCTAGAAACCTGTGTAGGATACTTCTCCGAACAAAGTGTCCTCACTTGGTCACTATTTTCAAGCTCATTACAAGCCTGAACATAGTTGGTAGAATCAGCACAAAACAAATCTTGTTTTCTCCAGAATGCAAAGTTTTACAGTCTAGAAACCTGTGTAGGATACTTCTCCGAACAAAGTGCACATGCTGCACATGACTTCTCAAAGAAGTGCACATGCTACATATGACTGTGAGTCCTCTTCACTTGGTTCACTGTTCTCCAAGGGAACGACATGCATGAACATGTTTCATGGAAACGTCGTAAAACAAGTGTGATTTCCTCCTAAACGCAAAGAGGTACAATATAGAAACTTCTGTACGATACTTCTCCTAAAGAAATGCACTTGCAACATTTAACTCTGAGTCCTCCGCACTTCGTTCTCTATTTTGTGAAATCATGGCCTGTGTGAACAAGTGCCATTCCAATGTATGAAAACAAGTATGATTTTAGCCTGAACACAAAAATTACAGTTTAGGAACTTCTCTAGGATACTTATCCCTAAGAAGTGAAATGCCAACATTTGTCTCTGAATCCTCCGCACTTGGTTCACACATTTGGAGAATCATGGCCTGCGTGAACATGTTATGTGCGAATGTCGCAAAACGAGGATGATCTTCTCCTGAACACAAAGCGTAACACTCTAGAAACTTCTGTAGGATACTTATCCCTGAGAAGTGCACCTCCAACATTTGACTCTCAGTCCTCCTCACTTGGTTCACTCTTTTGGAAAATCAAGGCCTGCGTGAACATATTCCATGACAACGTCACATAAACCAGTGTTCATTTCTCCGGAACTTAAAAAGTTACAACTTATGAACATCTACAGGATTCTTATCACTGAGAAGAGAAAGTGAAACATGTGAATTTGACGCGTCCTCACTTGGTCACTATTTTCAAGCTCATTACAAGCCTGAACATAGTTGGTAGATTCAATACAAAACAAATGTTGTTTTCTCTAGAATACAAAGTTTTACAGTCTAAAAACCTGTGTAGGATACTTATTCGAACGAAGTGCACATGCTGCACATGACTTCCCAAAGAAGTTCACATGCTACATATGACTGTGAGTCCTCTTCACTTGGTTAACTATTTTTGAAGGGAACGACATGCATGAACATGTTTCATGGAAACGTCGTAAAGCAAGTGTGATTTCCTCCTGAACACAAAGAGTTACATTAGAGAAACTTCTGTACGATACTTCTCCTAAAGAAGCGCACTTGCTACATTTAACTCTGAGGCCTCCGCACTTGGTTCTCTATTTTGTGAAATCATGGCCTGTGTGAACATGTGCCATTCCAATGTTAGAAAACAAGTATGATTTTCGCCTGAACACAAAAATAACAGTTTAGGAACTTCTCTAGGATACTTATCCCTAAGAAGTGAAATGCCAACATTTGACTCTGAATCCTCCGCACTTGGTTCACTGTTTTGGAGAATCATGGCCTGCGTGAGCATGTTATGTGCGAATGTCGCAAAACCAGGATGATTTTCTCCTGAACACAAAGCGTAACACTACAGAATCTTCTGTAGAATACTTATCCCTTAGAAGTGCACCAACAACATTTGACTCTCAGTCCTCCTCACTTGGTTCACTGTTTTAGAAAATCAAGGCCTGCGTGAACATATTCCATGAAAACGTCACAAAACCAGGGTGAATTTCTCTGGAACATTAAAAGTTACAACGTATGGAAATCCTCAGGATTCTTATCACTGAGAAGAGAAAGTGAAACATGTGAATTGGACGCGTCCTCACTTGGTCACTATTTTCAAGCTCATTACAAGCCTGAACATAGTTGGTAGAATCAGCACAAAACAAATGTTGTTTCTCCAGAATACAAAGTTTTACAGGCTAGAAACCTATGTAGGATACTTATCCGAAAGAAGTGCACATGCTGCACATGAATTCCCAAAGAAGTGCACATGCTCCATATGACTGTTAGTCCTCTTTACTTGGTTCACTGTTTTCGAAGGGAACGACATGCATGAAGATGTTTCATGGCAACGTCGTAAAACAAGTGTGATTTCCTCCTGAACACAAAGAGTTACAATATAGAAACTTCTGTAGGATACGTCTACTAAAGAAGCGCACTTGCAACATTTAACTCTGAGTCCTCCGCACTTGGTTCTCTATTTTGTGAAATCATGGCCTGTGTGAACAAGTGCCATTCCAATGTCAGAAAACAAGTACGATTTTCGCCTGAACACAAAGGTTACAGTTTAGGAACTTCTCTAGGATACTTATCCCTAAGAAGTGAAATGCCAACATTTGACTCTGAATCCTCCGCACTTGGTTCACTCTTTTGAAAAATCAGGGCCTGCGTGAACATGTTATGTGCGAATATCGCAAAACGAGGATGATCTCCTGAACACAAAGCGTAACAATACAGAATCTTCTGTAGGATACTTATCCCTGAGAAGTGCACCTCCAACATTTGACTCTCAGTCCTCCTCACTTGGTTCACTGTTTTGGAAAATCAAGGCCTGCGTGAACATATTCCATGAAAACCTCCCAAAACCAGTGTGAATTTCTCCCGAACATTAAAAGTTACAACGTATGGACATCCTCAGGATTCTTATCACTGAGAAGAGAAAGTGAAACATGTGAATTGGACGCGTCCTCACTTGGTCACTATTTTCAAGCTCATTACAAGCCTGAACATAGTTGGTAGAATCAGCACAAAACAAATCTTGTTTTCTCCAGAATGCAAAGTTTTACAGTCTAGAAACCTGTGTAGGATACTTCTCCGAACAAAGTGCACATGCTGCACATGACTTCTCAAAGAAGTGCACATGCTACATATGACTGTGCCTCCTCTTCACTTGGTTCACTGTTCTCCAAGGGAACGACATGCATGAACATGTTTCATGGAAACGTCGTAAAACAAGTGTGATTTCCTCCTAAACGCAAAGAGGTACAATATAGAAACTTCTGTACGATGCTTCTCCTAAAGAAGTGCACTTGCAACATTTAACTCTGAGTCCTCCGCACTTCGTTCTCTATTTTGTGAAATCATGGCCTGTGTGAACAAGTGCCATTCCAATGTATGAAAACAAGTATGATTTTAGCCTGAACACAAAAATTACAGTTTAGGAACTTCTCTAGGATACTTATCCCTAAGAAGTGAAATGCCAACATTTGTCTCTGAATCCTCCGCACTTGGTTCACACATTTGGAGAATCATGGCCTGCGTGAACATGTTATGTGCGAATGTCGCAAAACGAGGATGATCTTCTCCTGAACACAAAGCGTAACACTACAGAATCTTCTGTAGGATACTTATCCCTGAGAAGTCCACCTCCAACATTTGACTCTCAGTCCTCGTCACTTGGTTCACTCTTTTGGAAAATCAAGGCCTGCGTGAACATATTCCATGACAACGTCACAAAACCAGTGTTCATTTCTCCGGAACTTAAAAAGTTACAACTTATGAACATCTACAGGATTCTTATCACTGAGAAGAGAAAGTGAAACATGTGAATTTGACGCGTCCTCACTTGGTCACTATTTTCAAGCTCATTACAAGCCTGAACATAGTTGGTAGATTCAATACAAAACAAATGTTGTTTTCTCTAGAATACAAAGTTTTACAGTCTAAAAACCTGTGTAGGATACTTATTCGAACGAAGTGCACATGCTGCACATGACTTCCCAAAGAAGTTCACATGCTACATATGACTGTGAGTCCTCTTCACTTGGTTAACTATTTTTGAAGGGAACGACATGCATGAACATGTTTCATGGAAACGTCGTAAAGCAAGTGTGATTTCCTCCTGAACACAAAGAGTTACATTAGAGAAACTTCTGTACGATACTTCTCCTAAAGAAGCGCACTTGCAACATTTAACTCTGAGGCCACCGCACTTGGTTCTCTATTTTGTGAAATCATGGCCTGTGTGAACATGTGCCATTCCAATGTCAGAAAACAAGTATGATTTTCGCCTGAACACAAAAATAACAGTTTAGGAACTTCTCTAGGGTACTTATCCCTAAGAAGTGAAATGCCAACATTTGACTCTGAATCCTCCGCACTTGGTTCACTCTTTTGGAGAATCATGGCCTGCGTGAGCATGTTATGTGCGAATGTCGCAAAACCAGGATGATTTTCTCCTGAACACAAAGCGTAACACTACAGAATCTTCTGTAGAATACTTATCCCTTAGAAGTGCACCAACAACATTTGACTCTCAGTCCTCCTCACTTGGTTCACTGTTTTAGAAAATCAAGGCCTGCGTGAACATATTCCATGAAAACGTCACAAAACCAGGGTGAATTTCTCTGGAACATAAAAAGTTACAACGTATGAACATCTAAAGGATTGTTATCACTGCGAAGAGAAAGTGAAACATGTGAATTGGACGCGTCCTCACTTGGTCACTATTTTCAAGCTCATTACAAGCCTGAACATAGTTGGTAGAATCAGCACAAAACAAATGTTGTTTCTCCAGAATACAAAGTTTTACAGGCTAGAAACCTGTGTAGGATACTTATCCGAAAGAAGTGCACATGCTGCACATGAATTCCCAAAGAAGTGCACATGCTCCATATGACTGTTAGTCCTCTTTACTTGGTTCACTGTTTTCGAAGGGAACGACATGCATGAAGATGTTTCATGGAAACGTCGTAAAACAAGTGTGATTTCCTCCTGAACACAAAGAGTTACAATATAGAAACTTCTGTAGGATACTTCTACTAAAGAAGCGCACTTGCAACATTTAACTCTGAGTCCTCCGCACTTGGTTCTCTATTTTGTGAAATCATGGCCTGTGTGAACAAGTGCCATTCCAATGTCAGAAAACAAGTACGATTTTCGCCTGAACACAAAAGTTACAGTTTAGGAACTTCTCTAGGATACTTATCCCTAAGAAGTGAAATGCCAACATTTGACTCTGAATCCTCCGCACTTGGTTAACACATTTGGCGAATCATGGCCTGCGTGAACATGTTATGTGCGAATGTCGCAAAACGAGGATGATCTTCTCCTGAACACAAAGCGTAACACTACAGAATCTTCTGTAGGATACTTATCCCTGAGAAGTCCACCTCCAACATTTGACTCTCTGTCCTCGTCACTTGGTTCACTCTTTTGGAAAATCAAGGCCTGCGTGAACATATTCCATGACAACGTCACAAAACCAGTGTTCATTTCTCCGGAACTTAAAAAGTTACAACTTATGAACATCACAGGATTCTTATCACTGAGAAGAGAAAGCGAAACATGTGAATTGGACGCGTCCTCACTTGGTCACTATTTTCAAGCTCATTACAAGCCTGAACATAGTTTGGTAGAATCAGCACAAAACAAATGTTGTTTTCTCCAGAATACAAAGTTTTACAGTCTAGAAACCTGTGTAGGATACTTATCCGAACGAAGTGGATATGCTGCACATGAATTCCCAAAGAAGTGCACATGCTCCATATGACTGTGAGTCCTCTTCACTTGGTTCACTGTTTTCGAAGGGAACGTCATGCATGAACATGTTTCATGGAAACGTCGTAAAACAAGTTACAAAGAGTTACAATATAGAAACTTTGTGTACGATACTTCTCCTAAAGAAGCGCACTTGCAACATTTAATTCTGAGTCCTCCGCACTTGGTATGATTTTCGCCTGAACACAAAAGTTACAGTTTAGGAACTTCCCTAGGGTACTTATCTCTAAGAAGTGAAATGCCAACATTTGACTCTGAATCCTCCGCACTTGGTTCACACTTTTGGAGAATCATGGCCTGCGTGAACATGTTATGTGCGAATGTAGCAAAACGAGGATGATCTTCTCCTGAACACAAAGCGTAACACGACAAAATCTTCTGTAGAATACTTATCCCTTAGAAGTGCAGCAACAACATTTGACTCTCAGTCCTCCTCACGTGGTTCACTGTTTTAGAAAATCAAGGCCTGCGTGAACATATTCCATGAAAACGTCACAAAACCAGTGTGAATTTCTCTGGAACATAAAAAGTAACAACGTATGAACATCTACAGGATTCTTATCACTGAGAAGAGAAAGTGAAACGTGAATTGGACGCGTCCTCACTTGGTCACTATTTTCAAGCTCATTACAAGCCTGAACATAGTTGGTAGAATCAGCACAAAACAAATGTTGTTTTCTCCAGAATGCAAAGTTTTACAGTCTAGAAACCTGTGTAGGATACTTATCCGAAAGAAGTGCACATGCTGCACATGACGTCCCAAAGAAGTGCACATGCTCCATATGGACTGTTAGTCCTCTTCACTTGGTTCACTGTTTTCGAAGGGAACGACATGCATGAACATGTTTCATGGAAACGTCGTAAAACAAGTGTGATTTCCTCCTGAACACAAAGAGTTACAATATAGAAACTTCTGTACGATACTTCTACTAAAGAAGCGCACTTGCAACATTTAACTCTGAGTCCTCCGCACTTGGTTCTCTATTTTGTGAAATCATGGCCTGTGTGAACAAGTGCCATTCCAATGTCAGAAAACAAGTATGATTTTCGCCTGAACACGAAAGCTACAGTGTAGGAACTTCTCTACGATACTTATCCCTAAGAAGTGTAATGCCAACATTTGACTCTGAATCCTCCGCACCTGGTTCACTCTTTTGGAAAATCATGGCCTGCGTGAACATGTTATGTGCGAATGTCCCAAAACGAGGATGATCTTCTCCTGAACACAAAGCGTAACACTACAGAATCTTCTGTAGGTTACTTATCCCTGAGAAGTGCACCTCCAGCATTTGACTCTCAGTCCTCCTCACTTGGTTCACTGTTTTGGAAAATCAAGGCCTGCGTGAACATATTCCATGAAAACGTCAAGAAACCAGTGTGAATTTCTCCGGAACATAAAAAGTTACAACGTATGAACATCTACAGGATTCTTATCACTGAGAAGAGAAAGTGAAACATGTGAATTGGACGCGTCCTCACTTGGTCACTATTTTCAAGCTCATTACAAGCCTGAACATAGTTGGTAGAATCAGCACAAAACAAATGTTGTTTTCTCCAGAATGCAAAGTTTTACAGTCTAGAAACCTGTGTAGGATACTTATCCGAAAGAAGTGCACATGCTGCACATGACTTCCCAAAGAAGTGCACATGCTACATATGACTATGAGTCCTCTTCACTGTTTTCGAAGGGAACGACAAGCATGAACATGTTTCATGGAAACGTCGTAAAACAAGTGTGATTTCCTCCAGAACACAAACAGTTACAATATAGAAACTTTGTGTACGATACTTCTCCTAAAGAAGCGCACTTGCAACATTTAACTCTGAGTCCTCCGCACTTGGTTCTCTATTTTGTGAAATCATGGCCTGTGTGAACAAGTGCCATTCCAATGTCAGAAAACAAGTATGATTTTCGCCTGAACACGAAAGCTACAGTGTAGGAACTTCTCTACGATACTTATCCCTAAGAAGTGTAATGCCAACATTTGACTCTGAACCCTCCGCACTTGGTTCACTCTTTTGGAAAATCAGGGCCTGCGTGAACATGTTAGGTGCGAATGTCGCAAAACGAGGATGATCTTCTCCAAAACACAAAGCGTAACACTGCAGAATCTTCTGTAGGATACTTATCCCTGAGAAGTGCACCTCCAACATTTGACTCTCAGTCCTCCTCATTTGGTTCACTGTTTTGGAAAATCAAGGCCTGCGTGAACATATTCCATGAATACCTGACAAAACCAGTGTAAATTTCTCCGGAACATCAAAAGTTACAACGTATGAACATCTACAGTATTCTGATCACTGAGAAGAGAAAGTAAAACATGTGAATTGGACGCGTCCTCACTTGGTCACTATTTTCAAGCTCATTACAAGCCTGAACATAGTTGGTAGAATCAGCACAAAACAAATGTTGTTTTCTCCAGAATACAAAGTTTTACAGTCTAGAAACCTGTGTAGGATACTTATCCGAAAGAAGTGCACATGCTGCACATGCCTTCCCAAAGAAGTCATGCTACATATGACTGTGAGTCCTCTTCACTTGGTTCACTGTTTTCGAAGGGAACGTCATGCATGAACATGTTTCATGGAAACGTCGTAAAACAAGTGTGATTTCCTCCTGAACACAAAGAGTTACAATATAGAAACTTTGTGTACGATACTTCTCCTAAAGAAGTGCACTTGCAACATTTAACTCTGAGTCCTCTGCACTTGGTATGATTTTCGCCTGAACACAAAAGTTACAGTTTAGGAACTTCTCTAGGATACTTATCCCTAAGAAGTGAAATGCCAACATTTGACTCTGAATCCTCCGCACTTGGTTCACACTTTTGGAGAATCATGGACTGCGTGAACATGTTATGTGCGAATGTAGCAAAACGAGGATGATATTCTCCTGAACACAAAGCATAACACTACAAAATTTTCCGTAGAATACTTATCCCTTAGAAATGCACCAACAACATTTGACTCTCAGTCCTCTTCACTTGGTTCACTGTTTTAGAAAATCAAGGCCTGCGTGAACATATTCCATGAAAACGTCACAAAACCAGTGTGAATTTCTCTGTAACATAAAAAGTTACAACGTATGAACATCTACAGGATTCTTATCACTGAGAAGAGAAAGTGAAACATGTGAATTGGACGCGTCCTCACTTGGTCACTATTTTCAAGCTCATTACAAGCCTGAACATAGTTGGTAGAATCAGCACAAAACAAATGTTGTTTTCTCCAGAATGCAAAGTTTTACAGTCTAGAAACCTGTGTAGGATACTTCTCCGAACAAAGTGCACATGCTGCACATGACTTCTCAAAGAAGTGCACATGCTCCATATGACTGTTAGTCCTCTTTACTTGGTTCACTGTTTTCGAAGGGAACGACATGCATGAAGATGTTTCATGGAAACGTCGTAAAACAAGTGTGATTTCCTCCTGAACACAAAGAGTTACAATATAGAAACTTCTGTAGGATACGTCTACTAAAGAAGCGCACTTGCAACATTTAACTCTGAGTCCTCCGCACTTGGTTCTCTATTTTGTGAAATCATGGCCTGTGTGAACAAGTGCCATTCCAATGTCAGAAAACAAGTACGATTTTCGCCTGAACACAAAGGTTACAGTTTAGGAACTTCTCTAGGATACTTATCCCTAAGAAGTGAAATGCCAACATTTGACTCTGAATCCTCCGCACTTGGTTCACTCTTTTGAAAAATCAGGGCCTGCGTGAACATGTTATGTGCGAATATCGCAAAACGAGGATGATCTCCTGAACACAAAGCGTAACAATACAGAATCTTCTGTAGGATACTTATCCCTGAGAAGTGCACCTCCAACATTTGACTCTCAGTCCTCCTCACTTGGTTCACTGTTTTGGAAAATCAAGGCCTGCGTGAACATATTCCATGAAAACCTCCCAAAACCAGTGTGAATTTCTCCCGAACATTAAAAGTTACAACGTATGGACATCCTCAGGATTCTTATCACTGAGAAGAGAAAGTGAAACATGTGAATTGGACGCGTCCTCACTTGGTCACTATTTTCAAGCTCATTACAAGCCTGAACATAGTTGGTAGAATCAGCTCAAAACAAATGTTGTTTTCTCCAGAATGCAAAGTTTTACAGTCTAGAAACCTGTGTACGATACTTCTCCGAACAAAGTGTCCTCACTTGGTCACTATTTTCAAGCTCATTACAAGCCTGAACATAGTTGGTAGAATCAGCACAAAACAAATCTTGTTTTCTCCAGAATGCAAAGTTTTACAGTCTAGAAACCTGTGTAGGATACTTCTCCGAACAAAGTGCACATGCTGCACATGACTTCTCAAAGAAGTGCACATGCTACATATGACTGTGAGTCCTCTTCACTTGGTTCACTGTTCTCCAAGGGAACGACATGCATGAACATGTTTCATGGAAACGTCGTAAAACAAGTGTGATTTCCTCCTAAACGCAAAGAGGTACAATATAGAAACTTCTGTACGATACTTCTCCTAAAGAAATGCACTTGCAACATTTAACTCTGAGTCCTCCGCACTTCGTTCTCTATTTTGTGAAATCATGGCCTGTGTGAACAAGTGCCATTCCAATGTATGAAAACAAGTATGATTTTAGCCTGAACACAAAATTACAGTTTAGGAACTTCTCTAGGATACTTATCCCTAAGAAGTGAAATGCCAACATTTGTCTCTGAATCCTCCGCACTTGGTTCACACATTTGGAGAATCATGGCCTGCGTGAACATGTTATGTGCGAATGTCGCAAAACGAGGATGATCTTCTCCTGAACACAAAGCGTAACACTACAGAATCTTCTGTAGGATACTTATCCCTGAGAAGTGCACCTCCAACATTTGACTCTCAGTCCTCCTCACTTGGTTCACTCTTTTGGAAAATCAAGGCCTGCGTGAACATATTCCATGACAACGTCACATAAACCAGTGTTCATTTCTCCGGAACTTAAAAAGTTACAACTTATGAACATCTACAGGATTCTTATCACTGAGAAGAGAAAGTGAAACATGTGAATTTGACGCGTCCTCACTTGGTCACTATTTTCAAGCTCATTACAAGCCTGAACATAGTTGGTAGATTCAATACAAAACAAATGTTGTTTTCTCTAGAATACAAAGTTTTACAGTCTAAAAACCTGTGTAGGATACTTATTCGAACGAAGTGCACATGCTGCACATGACTTCCCAAAGAAGTTCACATGCTACATATGACTGTGAGTCCTCTTCACTTGGTTAACTATTTTTGAAGGGAACGACATGCATGAACATGTTTCATGGAAACGTCGTAAAGCAAGTGTGATTTCCTCCTGAACACAAAGAGTTACATTAGAGAAACTTCTGTACGATACTTCTCCTAAAGAAGCGCACTTGCTACATTTAACTCTGAGGCCTCCGCACTTGGTTCTCTATTTTGTGAAATCATGGCCTGTGTGAACATGTGCCATTCCAATGTTAGAAAACAAGTATGATTTTCGCCTGAACACAAAATAACAGTTTAGGAACTTCTCTAGGATACTTATCCCTAAGAAGTGAAATGCCAACATTTGACTCTGAATCCTCCGCACTTGGTTCACTGTTTTGGAGAATCATGGCCTGCGTGAGCATGTTATGTGCGAATGTCGCAAAACCAGGATGATTTTCTCCTGAACACAAAGCGTAACACTACAGAATCTTCTGTAGAATACTTATCCCTTAGAAGTGCACCAACAACATTTGACTCTCAGTCCTCCTCACTTGGTTCACTGTTTTAGAAAATCAAGGCCTGCGTGAACATATTCCATGAAAACGTCACAAAACCAGGGTGAATTTCTCTGGAACATTAAAAGTTACAACGTATGGAAATCCTCAGGATTCTTATCACTGAGAAGAGAAAGTGAAACATGTGAATTGGACGCGTCCTCACTTGGTCACTATTTTCAAGCTCATTACAAGCCTGAACATAGTTGGTAGAATCAGCACAAAACAAATGTTGTTTCTCCAGAATACAAAGTTTTACAGGCTAGAAACCTATGTAGGATACTTATCCGAAAGAAGTGCACATGCTGCACATGAATTCCCAAAGAAGTGCACATGCTCCATATGACTGTTAGTCCTCTTTACTTGGTTCACTGTTTTCGAAGGGAACGACATGCATGAAGATGTTTCATGGCAACGTCGTAAAACAAGTGTGATTTCCTCCTGAACACAAAGAGTTACAATATAGAAACTTCTGTAGGATACGTCTACTAAAGAAGCGCACTTGCAACATTTAACTCTGAGTCCTCCGCACTTGGTTCTCTATTTTGTGAAATCATGGCCTGTGTGAACAAGTGCCATTCCAATGTCAGAAAACAAGTACGATTTTCGCCTGAACACAAAGGTTACAGTTTAGGAACTTCTCTAGGATACTTATCCCTAAGAAGTGAAATGCCAACATTTGACTCTGAATCCTCCGCACTTGGTTCACTCTTTTGAAAATCAGGGCCTGCGTGAACATGTTATGTGCGAATATCGCAAAACGAGGATGATCTCCTGAACACAAAGCGTAACAATACAGAATCTTCTGTAGGATACTTATCCCTGAGAAGTGCACCTCCAACATTTGACTCTCAGTCCTCCTCACTTGGTTCACTGTTTTGGAAAATCAAGGCCTGCATGAACATATTCCATGAAAACCTCCCAAAACCAGTGTGAATTTCTCCCGAACATTAAAAGTTACAACGTATGGACATCCTCAGGATTCTTATCACTGAGAAGAGAAAGTGAAACATGTGAATTGGACGCGTCCTCACTTGGTCACTATTTTCAAGCTCATTACAAGCCTGAACATAGTTGGTAGAATCAGCACAAAACAAATCTTGTTTTCTCCAGAATGCAAAGTTTTACAGTCTAGAAACCTGTGTAGGATACTTCTCCGAACAAAGTGCACATGCTGCACATGACTTCTCAAAGAAGTGCACATGCTACATATGACTGTGCCTCCTCTTCACTTGGTTCACTGTTCTCCAAGGGAACGACATGCATGAACATGTTTCATGGAAACGTCGTAAAACAAGTGTGATTTCCTCCTAAACGCAAAGAGGTACAATATAGAAACTTCTGTACGATGCTTCTCCTAAAGAAGTGCACTTGCAACATTTAACTCTGAGTCCTCCGCACTTCGTTCTCTATTTTGTGAAATCATGGCCTGTGTGAACAAGTGCCATTCCAATGTATGAAAACAAGTATGATTTTAGCCTGAACACAAAAATTACAGTTTAGGAACTTCTCTAGGATACTTATCCCTAAGAAGTGAAATGCCAACATTTGTCTCTGAATCCTCCGCACTTGGTTCACACATTTGGAGAATCATGGCCTGCGTGAACATGTTATGTGCGAATGTCGCAAAACGAGGATGATCTTCTCCTGAACACAAAGCGTAACACTACAGAATCTTCTGTAGGATACTTATCCCTGAGAAGTCCACCTCCAACATTTGACTCTCAGTCCTCGTCACTTGGTTCACTCTTTTGGAAAATCAAGGCCTGCGTGAACATATTCCATGACAACGTCACAAAACCAGTGTTCATTTCTCCGGAACTTAAAAAGTTACAACTTATGAACATCTACAGGATTCTTATCACTGAGAAGAGAAAGTGAAACATGTGAATTTGACGCGTCCTCAATTGGTCACTATTTTCAAGCTCATTACAAGCCTGAACATAGTTGGTAGATTCAATACAAAACAAATGTTGTTTTCTCTAGAATAAAAAGTTTTACAGTCTAAAAACCTGTGTAGGATACTTATTCGAACGAAGTGCACATGCTGCACATGACTTCCCAAAGAAGTTCACATGCTACATATGACTGTGAGTCCTCTTCACTTGGTTAACTATTTTTGAAGGGAACGACATGCATGAACATGTTTCATGGAAACGTCGTAAAGCAAGTGTGATTTCCTCCTGAACACAAAGAGTTACATTAGAGAAACTTCTGTACGATACTTCTCCTAAAGAAGCGCACTTGCAACATTTAACTCTGAGGCCACCGCACTTGGTTCTCTATTTTGTGAAATCATGGCCTGTGTGAACATGTGCCATTCAATGTCAGACAACCAAGTATGATTTCGCCTGAACACAAAATAACAGTTTAGGAACTTCTCTAGGTACTTTATCCCTAAGAAGTGAAAAATGCCAACCATTTGACTCTGAATCTCCGCACTGTGGTTCACGTTTTTGGAGAATCAGGCCTGCGTGAGCCTGTTATGTGCGAATGTCGCAAACCAGGATGATTTTCTCCTGAACACAAAGCGTAACACTAACAAGAATCTTCTGAGAAGACTTATCCTTAGCAAAGTTGCACAACAAAAATTTGACTCTCAGTCCTCCTCCCTTGGTTAACTGTTTTAAAGTCATAGGCCTGCGGGAACATATTCCATAACAACGTTCCACAAACCAGGGTTGAATTTCTCTGAAACATTAAAACAGTTACAAACGTCATGAATACCTCAAGGTTTATCACTGAGAGAGAAAGTGAAACATGTGAATTGGACGCGTCCTTCCTTGGTCACTATTTTCAACGCTCATATACAAGCCTGACATAGTTGGTAGAATCAGGCACAAAACAAATGTGTTTTCTCCAGAATCACAAATTGTAAGGCTCAAAAGAACCTATGTAGGGATACTTATCCGAAAGAAGTGCACATGCTGCACATGAATTCCCAAAAAGTGCACATGCTGCCATATGACTGTTAGTCCTCTTTACTTGGTTCCACTGTTTTCGAAGGGAACGACATCTATGAGATGTTCATGGAAACTGTCGTGAAAACAAGTGTGATTTCCTCCTGAACACCAAGAGTTACAAATATAAAACTTCTGGTTAGGATACTGTCTACTAAGAAGCGCACTTGCAACATTTAACTCGAGTCCTCCCGACTGTGTTCTCTATTTTGTGAAAATCATGGCCGGTTGAACAATTGCCATTCCAATGTCGAAAACAAGTACGATTTTCGCTCTAACACAAAGTGTTAAAGTTTAGGAAACTCTCTCTAGGATACTTATCCCAAGAAGTGAATGCCAAACATTTGACTCTGAATCCTCCGCCACTTGGTTTTACACTTGCTGAATATAGGCCTGCGGAACTGTTTATGTGCGATGTCGGGCAAAACGAGATGAATCCCTGAACCACAAGCGTAACACTACAGAATCTTCTGTAGGATACTTATCCCTGAGAGTGGCACCTCCAACATTTTGACTCTCAGTCCTCGCTCACTTGGTTCACTTTTTGGAGACAAATCAAGGCCTGCGTGAACATATCGCATGACAAACTCCCAAAACCGATGTCGATTTCTCCCGAACTATTCAACAGTTACAACGTATGAAACCTCGGATTCGTATCACTGAAGAGAGAAAGGGAAACATGTGAATGGACGCGTCCTCACTTGGCTCACTATTTTCAAGCTCATTACAAGCCTGAACATAGTGGTAGAATCATCAGCAACAACAATGTTGGTTTTCTCCAGAATGCAAAGTTGTACAGTCTAGAAACTGTACTACTCCAAGTGCTACGGGTAGTTGCATCATTACCTACGTGGATCGCACAAAAATCGATCCCGATCAAAGTGTAAGTTAGACCTGTAGGATCGTCGCCGAACAATGACATTAGCACAAACGCAAAGAGTGCACATGTCACGTATTAGACTGTTGTCAGTCCTCTTCACTTGCTTCCCAATGTTGTCGCAGCCAGGAACGTACATGCATGAACATGTTTCATGGAAACGTCGTAAACACAAGTTGGATCCTAAACGAAGAGTACAATATAGAAACTGTGTACGATACCTTCTCTTAAGAACAGCATTCGCAACATTTAATCTCGGTACCTCCGCACTTGTGTTTTATTTTGATCATGTTGGAACAGCAATCCATTAAGAGATGCTGAACACAAAAATTACAGTTAGGAACTTCATCTAGGGTAACTTATCTCCTAAGAATAGGAAATGCCAACATTGATCCTCTGATCATCCCGCACGTGTGCACACTTGGAGACATCATGGCCTGCGTGGAACATGTTATGTGCGAATGTAGCCAAACAGTCGAGTCTTCTCCTGAACACAAAGCGTAACACACAAATCTTCTGTAGAATACTTATCCCTCGAGAAGTGCCACTCCAACATTGGACTCCAGTCTCCTCACTGTTCCACTGCTTTTAAGGAACATCAAAGGCCTGCGGAACATATCTCCGGAAACGTCACACAACCAGTGTGTTCGTGCGGAACAGTAAAAATTAACACTTTGAACATCTACAGGATTCGTACACTGGAAGAGAAAGTAAACGTTGAATTGGACGCGTCCTGCACTTGGTCACTATTTTTCAAGCTCATTACACAGCCTGAACATAGTTGGTAGATCGAATCGCACAAAACAATGTTGTTTTCTCGCAGAGATACAAAGTTTTACAGTCTAGAAACCTGTGTGAGATACTTATGCGAAAGAAGGCACAGCGCACTGACGTTCCAAAGAAGTGTCACATGCCAGATATGATGTGAGTCCTGCTTACTTGGTTACATTTTTTGAAGGAGACCTGCATGAAACATGTTTATGAAACGTCGTAAACAGTAAGTGTATTTCCTCTCGAACAAAAAGACTGTAAATATAGAAACTCTTACGATACTGTCGCTAAAGAAGTCACTTGCAACATTTAACTCTGAGGCCCCGCATTGGTGTTCTCTATTTGTGCAAATCATGGCCTGTGTGAACAAGTTGCCATTCCAATGTCGAAACACAAGTATGATTTGTCGCCTGAACCACAAACTAATCAGTGTAGGAACTTCTCCGAGTACTTATCCCTAAGAAGTGAAAATGCCAACATTTGACTCTGAATCCCTCCGCACCTTGGTTCACTCTTTTTGGAAGAATCATGGCCTGCGTGACCATTGTGTATGTGCGAATGTCACAAACCAGGATGAGTTTCTCCTGAAACACAAAGCGTAACACTACAGAATCTTCTGTAGATATTCATCTGAGAAGTGCACTCCAGACAACGTTGACTCTCGTCGCCTCCACTTGGTTCACTGTTTAGAAAACACTAGCTGCGTGAACATATTCCATGCAAAACGGCAAGAAACGTAGGTGATTTTCGCTGGAACATAAAATAGTTACCACGTTATGACACATCTACAGGAGTCTTATCACTGACGAAGAGAAAGTGAAACATGTAAGTGGACGGCGTCCCCACTGGGGTTCACTATTTTTCAGCTCATTACAAGCCTGAAACATGTTGGTAGAATCAGCACAAAACAAATGTTGTTTCTCAGAAACAAGTTTTTCAGGCAGAAAACCTGTGTAGGATACTTATGCCGAAGAAGGCAGCATGCTGCACCAGTGAATTCCCAAAGAAGTGGCAAAGGATGCTTATGACCTGAGTACTCTTTACGTCACTTTTTCGAAAAGGAACGACATGCATGAAATTGTTTCATGGAAACGTCGTCAAACAAGTGGTGATTTTCCTGAACAACAAAAGGTACAAGTATACGAAAACTTGTGCTACGATACTCTATCCTAAAGAAGCGCACTTGCAAAATTTAACTATGATGTCCCCGCATCTGGGTGTCTCTATTTTGTGAAATCATGCTATGTCGTGAACAAGTGCCATTCCAATTGTCAGAAAAAGACAAGTAGCTATTTTCGGCCTGAACACAAAAGCTACAGTTAGGACTCTCTAACGATACTTATCCGTAACAAGAAGTTGAGAAATGCCAAACATTTGACTCTGATCCCTCCGCAACTTGGTTACACTCTTTTTGCGAATCATGGCTGCGTGAACAGGTTATGTGTCGAGTCGCAAACGAAGGATATGTCTTAATCCTGAACACAAGCGTACACTCAGAATCTTCTGTAGGTATATATCCCTGGAAGTCACCTCCAACATTTGACTCTCGTCTCCTCACTTGGTTCATGATTTTGGAAATCAAGGCCTGCGTGGACATATTCCATGAACAACGTCCACAAAACCCAGTGTGAATATTTCTCCGGGAACATTTTAAAAAGTTATCAACGTTATGAACATCTACAGGATCTTATCCACTGCAGAAGAGAAAGTGACGAGAAACCGTGTAATATGGGACGGTCCTCACTTGGTCACTATTTTCAAGCATTACAGCCTGAACAAGTGGTAGAATCAGCAACAAAACAAATGGTTGTTTTCTCCGGAATACAAAGTTTAACAGTCTAGAACCTGTGTCAGGATTCTGTATCCGAACGAAGTCGACTATGCTGCACATGAATTCCAAAGAGTGCACATGCTACATATGACGA
>JALPQD010001152.1:0-63268 GCA_023101885.1 Typhlomys cinereus | reverse complement strand
TGAGGTGTGGAAGGAGACACGGGAAAGTGGAAGAGCTCTCCTAGTTCCTAGTCTGTGCTTGGATAGTCAGCCTGGGAGCAAGAGAATCAGTATCCCTGGTGTGTAGCATCAGTCAGAGAGAGACAGTCTGCACATGAGACATTCCCATAGAAACAGAAATCCCTAAGGTGTCAGGCTATAGCTTTGGACCGTGAGGGGCTCCAGAAAACGCCAGTGGGTCAGACCAGTGCACTGTACTTCCTTTTTCTTGATGAGTTCAGGATGTTGACTCCTTTCAGCTTTTCCAGGACTTTCTTCGGGTGAAGGGGACCTCCTGTTGCCACAGGCAAGTGTCCTGTGCACCGCCTCCCACTAGGCGGCACGCTACAACCTTGTGCAAACGAGAGGGTCTGATTCATTAACTAATCTGTGTGAGAGGCACAGTGTACCAAGTGCAGTGTGGGATCGTGGACACACTGCGGTGACCAAGATGCGGTCTTCTCCTAGGGGGTGAAACCTAGTACATGACAGAGGAGAGGATGAGGGTGCTGAGCGACATGAGGACCTGCAGTCGATCCTAGCTTGTGGCGCATATGCATGTTCTACGTACCCCCCCCCACACACACAGCAGAGACCTGTAGTTCACCTCAGTGTTTTCAAAGGACGGAGCGTGGTCCTCAGAGTCCATCTGGAGGAACTGCTGCAGAGTGTACAATGGGATCTCGGATGAAATGACTTCCCAGACCCCATCAGAGCAGAGGCGAATTCAGCACAGAAAATAAATCCCCTCACATGCGCTCCTAGTATCAGCCCTGCTAGTACCACCCAAAGCACCATCACCCCAGAGTCATTCCACAGCATTTTATCCTCCTGGACAGCCCTGCACTGCCATGGCCGCACACATCCGTAGGTATCAGCTCCTGTGGTCACACCCACCACCACATCATACACCGCTATCCATCAGGTCCTTTTGGACACAGCCTGGCTTGCACGTGAAATTCAAGGTAGGTATCAGAACCTGCAAGTCACACTGCACGTGTATTCTAGGATTCGGAACCCGTGGACTTTCCCCCACAGCTCACATAAAGTACTGTGCGTCAGATCACACTTGGCACACACCACCTAGTGCTGAATATGTAATGGTAGAAAGGTGGGATTTCACAGTATTGCCTGGAAGACTCAAGTGTATGCTAGAGATCAGCAGACGTGGGCTTACTTGGTCTGAAACCTAGATCATCATGATGAGATGGTGGGGAGGCACCAAACTGGACCAGATCATTGGCACTGCATGGAGGCTGTCTACCATGTTCTGGTGCCTAATACCAGACAGAAGATTGTACATCTGTTACTGTAGGTGCAGCTGCCCACATGGGGTTGTCAGTGGTGGTTTTACAGAAGCAGTTTATGCAAAGCATTGGTAGAGGGCAAGCCTTAATGACCAGATAAGTTGCAGTAGATATAGGGTACTGTTGGGTGATTCTCAGTGAACATGGTACCTACAAGTGTACAAGGGGTGGTACGAGATTTTCTTTAGGACCTTTCAGGTAGCAGTGATGGGGGGGATCAAGAGGAATCCTGCAGGGTTTCGTACCTACTGAATATACAAGCAGAGGAACAGAGCAGCAAGATCTGCTATCTAGTGATGACTGTGGCCTGGCAGCAGCTGGGGATGGGACGTCTAGCAGGGTCTAACAGTACAACACTGTGTGTGCGGAGGCGGGCAGGCAGACAGACTGGGGCATGTGTCCCTGCAGGGCCTGACAATCAGCAGTGTACGTTGAGCTTCTGCAAGGGCCAGGAATCTCCCATGGACTAATACCTAGAAGACTGTGGGACATAAGCAGGGGTCCAGATGGAAACGAAAGCACAGCAAGTGGAGGGAGAGCAGTCTGGGGTGGTGGTAACCAGAAGTGCCTGAAATATAGAAGCTTATACGTAACGGACACAATGATGACATTTCACAAGTACCGACACTTAGACTATACCGGACACTCCTCGTGGCACACCATATAAACTTGTACCTATCAGCAACTACAAGATGAGGCCACGGGGTTCATCACACACTAGGTACCAGCCTTTCAAATGACATACGCCCCTAGTTATTAGGCCCTGCTGGCCACCTTGTTCCTGGCAGAGACCCAGATAACACTGCTGGTTTCAGGCCCTGCTGGACAGTCCCACTGATTAGTCTTCCTATGACACCACATTTACACTGCTAGAAATCAGGCCCTGTTGAAAGGCACCCTACTTGCCCCACACAGACTTGAAGCTCTCAGAGCCTGCTGGACAACCCTGGCACCTTGCCCACCTCACAGTAATCGCTAAACATCAGACCCTGCTTTAACCTCCAACCTACTGTCCGCAACCCCCAGCTTCGTGTCAGGCCCTGCAAGACACTGGCCTGCAGTTCCGCATACATGCGACGTATCACACCCTGCCCCACACCCCCAACTGCAACCACACACAGCCCACCATCCATTCACACTGCTGCATGTCAGGCTGTCGCTGTCCTGCAGCGACTGTGAACCGAACCCGAGGGGAGGGTGAGGATTAAAATTCAGACACAAATGTCTTTTTCACAGAGGGCATGCCTTGCAAGCAGTCAACAGGCAGCCTCGAATCTTTATTTCATACAGTATTTATACAGAAAGAGAATCGTTAAAAACAGAGTGCGGGAATAAACGCAGTTGAAAATGCAGCTGTGTAAACCAGCTCATTATTTCCCTTCCTTATCCACAGAATTCAAGGAATAGACATAGCACTTGAGGCCCAAACAATTAATGGGCAAAACACATTCTTGGCAGAATATTCACTTCTTTCAAGGTTAATAAGCAAGGTTGTACTCTCGACCTCACTACTCAGGGCCCAAAAGACTTCAAGATGGAGTTGCTCAGGCTCCCACAATTATGGGAACATGTCTTTATGACCCACAGAAACTAAAAGATCCACCAAGCATATTCACAGTGCATCGGCACTCAGGACTCATGTCCCGGCCATGTGATTTATAACAGTCATCAATAAATATGCTCCCCACATCAGGCCCTGAGGGAACACTCCTGCCATCTCCCCGCCCCCCGCCCCGCCCCTAGAGTGCTGTAGAAATGTATTGTGGGATTCACTCTGCCTTCTGGCACCCCAAATCCACTGCAAAGTATCACCCCTCCTGGAGCAACCCCACCATGGAGGCTGCACATAGAGCACCAGGCTTCGGGTCCAACTTGACACCCTCCATCCATCATAGATAAAGCTCTGTGTGGCACTATTGATTCAGGGAGGCCTTAGCCTGGAACCCCGAATCCAGCAGGTTATAGACAAAGCCCGAGCAAGTACCGACAAGCCCCGGACACATCCCAATAGAGGAACCATGCAGGTGGAGGGATGAATAACCAATGGGAAGTGGCCATCTGACCTGCCTCTGCAATGGACACCTAGTAAACAGCTAAATGATTAGTGGCTGTTCTCCCTCCCCCGAGCAGAGAGGTGGCAACACCTGATTGGACCCCTGACCCTATATAAGCTCAAGTACTTCCTTGAATGAAGGAGTCTGCTGAAGCTCGTCTCTGCTCGCTTCTCATCTGACTCCCGGAGTCTGTGTGGTGACTCCGCGCCGCTCACCCCCTCGCCTCGAGCCCCAAGGCCCCTGCTGACTTTCCCCCTCCTTTCCCCCGGCTGGCCCGGTGGGGATTCGGCAATAGTTCTGATGTCAGACCAAGGTAGATTCAGCTCTACTGCAGTCACAGAGGGTAAGTGATTATGCATAAGCCCATATTGGGTACCAAATGTTGCTGCCACATTTTAAGTTCGGGTATGAGTCCGTGTTGGCCTCCAATGTCCTGTTGGCCTGCTAGATGTCAGTCCTTGTTAGATACTTGGGCCTCCCTCTGAAACCACACATGTATGCTTGGTGGAGGCTCTGTTGTGCCCAAGCGATTCCTTTGGTGTATCAGCCAATACTGCATGGCTTTCACTCTGTGCATCTCATATACACACACATATCAGATGCAGCACCCACACCAAAAACCTGGCCTCATACACAATGCTAGGAATTGAGCGCTGTTGGATGAACCCACAGAAGTCACCAAACTCGCCACAAACTATTAGATATGAGGCTATTTCCCAAGATGTGCTACGCCCCTCACACTGCAGCATACGACACGCTAAATAGTAGATCTTACAGACACCCATACCAAGCCCCATTGCTGCTCACATGCATGACTAGGAAGCAGACCGTCCTGGGCACTCCCTGACGTGCCACACACACCAACAAAGATCAGCTCCAATCATGCACATCTGATGCCTCATGGTCTCCCGAGGGCTAGCAGGCCTTTCTGGGCCCCACGCAGCTCCCACAGATACTACTAGATGCCAGCTGATACTCCACTGGACACCCATAGATCTCGGGTCCTGTTTACATTCCCTGATGTGCCACCTGGACTACCAGGTGTCAGCTGGAATTATACAGAGCTGACGCCACATTGGACACTGATAGGTCTCGGGCCCTTGTGGGAGACCCGCCCAGATGCCACCTACACTACCCACTCTCAAACCCACTACACAATGCTCCACACTCCTGTTATTCCTACTCGGCTGTTTGCCAAGATCTGCTACGGCACTCGCCCTGCAGGATACACCACGCTAGGTAGTAGAGCCACAGACACACACTGGGAAGGTGAGCAGAGGCAGGAGGATCTTCAGGGCTGGGGGCTGGGGCACCAGTTTAAGAGGGAACGAGAGTGTCATTTCGGCTTAGGATTCCCAGTTATGTTTAGAACCATGGCAGGTGAGTTCCAACCCACAGTAGGAGCCCAGGGAGCTGGCCACACCATATCTGCAGGAATCGCTGTGAAAGGGACAAACTTCCTCACTTGCTTAATCTATCTATATGCGAAAGTACTGAACCATTTGTCCCCACACACTAGGGACTGGCTATTTCCATGTCTATTAGCTAATATCCCTCAGAACCTGCCTTCAAAGGTGTCTATAAACTCAGTTCTCCATTGTCCAGCTGACAGCGGCTTCCAGCTGCCTTACTGGAGGAGCCCCAGCCCGCATGTCTCAGTGCCTTCCCCGGGAGGAGGCCAGGGCGGCTTGGGGGGAAGCTGGCAGTGCAGCCCAGCAGCAAGCCTGGTGGTCCTGTGCTGCACGGCTCTGTCCACCGCAGCCTTCTGCAGACCACCACTGAGTCTGAGCCCGGGACAGAGCAGCAGACACATCTCTCCTGGTCTCTGAAGGCCCAGGGCCGACCGGGGGAATGGGGGCAGGGAGGGAGAGGCAGTCTTCACACCCACGGAACAAGTGATTGGTGGCGAAGCTGGCTTTTAGGAAGTGATTCTGGTTTCATTGTTTTCGCCCTTTTTCATGAACTGCGCCTTGTTCCCGACTGTCTGTCCTTGGGAATTAGGGAAGGTTTTCTGGGAAAACTCATTGCTAGATAGACTTTTGAGCTCCCAGTAAACAAAGCTGAGAAGTCCGTGATTGAAAACAACAGGCAGGCAGGTGCGCCGTTTCGTAAAGAGGAAACAGAGTTCTGAGGTGTTGGGAGAGCTGCACCTTTGGATGCTCTCTTTCCCCCAGAGAGCAGCAGGAGCATGGTGGAGGTGGGAGACAGCTGGAAGGTCCCCGTGGGACTCCAGGCCCGCGTGCACGGACCTGGGCATCTCTACACACACTGCCACGTCTGTCCTGTGAATGGCAATGCTTGTGAAAGAAATTCTAGAGCAAGCCCAACTTCGGGAAGTGTGAAGCCCATGCGCTCAGAGCACACTGGCCTCATCGCCGAGCAGGGAAAGGCTGAGTGAGACGGGGGAGGCAGAGAACGTGGATGAGAATCCATCCCTGACAAGTGAACAGGGCTGGCAAGGTGAGCAGAGGCAGGAGGATCTGCAGGGCCGGGGGCTGGGGCCCGGCTGCTTCTTCCCGCCGCCCCTCCCCCACTCCCCCCAAGCCTTTGTGATGAGGAGACCTGAGTTCTATGAAGCAGGCCTGGGTCCTCCCGGCAACTCCCAAACAGAACTCTCAGAGCTCAGTTGCCTGAGCGCAACCGTGATATCCACATGGATATCCCGGAGATAGAGCGTCTTTTGGCCAGAGTTGAGGCTTATTTACCAAGGTCCCCTGGTACTCCGTGGCCAGGGAATGTTGTCTCTGCGCTTGTGTGGACGCTGGGGCTTCTGCTCCTGGTGTTGCTCTGGCTCCAGGGCACCCCAGCCGCACCTCCAGCGAGGAAGAAAGCCTTCGGCACACCGGTAAGGAGCTCTCCACCACACCCAAGGGAGAATGGTTGTCTCTCTGCTTTTCTTTGCTTCACCTGATGCCCGTGAAGGGAAGGGATGGATGAGGCCATGGGGGCAAAGAACAGGTCCTCCTTCTCCTGGAAAGCACCAGACAGGGCGGGAGGACACCAAGCTGCAGGAAAAGAACTCACAGGTCTTGTAAAGCAAGGAGAGGAGAGAGGCACACGACAAGGAGCTTGTCAGTGAGATAGGGACTGGGGCCCGAGCTCTTCCTCAACGGCCTTATGTTTGTCAGGCTGAGACGATTTGGAACATCCAGTGTGGGAAGAGGAAGAGGAAGAGGAAGGAGCGGATGCGTCCTGCAGGTAGGCTCCCCAGACGTTCCTCCCCGCGCCCCGTCCCTGCGTGCCCAGAGCCCTGTGAGTTGCAGACCCTCGGGAGCAAGGCTGCTGGCAACCACATCAGAAGCCACATCCTTGCCCGAGTCTGGGTTGGAGGCCACTAGAGCTGCCTCTGCTGGTGTTGCCCAGCAGGTCGTCTGGAAAGAAGCGGAGTCCTGCTGCCGGCCAGAGGATGGGGAGCTTCTGGGTCCTTGGGGCATTGCAAGGCTGCTTCAAGTAAGACTCGCTCATCCTCCCATCGCTGGTCCTCTTCCCCAGGGGGGAGGCCACCAAGCCCGCGGAGGTCAACTCAAGTGCATTGGTCCGTGGCGGCGTGACTTCTCCCCCTGCCCCGTCCCCTGCTGTCACTCGAGACGTCCGTGCGGCCTGGGACACCGATGCCTGAGGCGCACACACTTTCCATCTCCCACGCTTCCTACCCAGGGATGTCTCCTTGTCTCCTGTTGGAACCCAGGACCTTCCTTCCCTGTCCCTGAAAGTGGGAGGCAAACCAAAGCCTTCCTCTTTCCGTTTCCTCTTGTTCCTAGGGTTCCTCCAGGATACAAGGAGCATAGTCCCTGGAGACTAGAGTATGGGAGAATCTGTCCTACTACCTATCCTCCCTCTTGACCCTGTGAAATTTTGCCCTAACCTGGAGTGGTATCGTTCTTCCCATGCTAAAGGGCCAAGCCTGGAGGAGGACACCTCGTGCGGCCCCTCGGCCGAGGAGAACGACGTGGCCAGCGTGTTCGGCATGAAGATTTATGGAAGATGTGCTTCTCTCATGCCACCGCCGAAATGTCATCTGAGTTCCTCGACACCCGCTAGGAAGAGACTCGACGAGATCCAAGGATCCCCTCACTCAGAGACACTTGGCCGTAAGTTCATGCGCAACGCCACAAGCATCTTTCCCATCGTGGCACGAGAAGCCATGCCTTCCGTGTGCTCAGTCCAAAAGATCATCACTGCTAATATTGCTGCTGCTGGCAGCATTTGTCGCTGGGACGTCCTCTTGGCCCACTGCAGGGATCCCGCACACATCTTTCCCAGGGCGACAAGCGAAGCCGTGGAAGGCGCGTGCTCGGTCCAGCGGAGAATCGTTCCTCAGGTGCTTGACATTCAGAGCGTTCTGCGCCGGTCCACCAGCTCAGCAAACCACTGGCAGCAGGCCACGACTATCTTTCCCGTCGTGGCAGATGCAGCCAAGGGAGGGATGTGCTCATTTACAGAGATAATCATTCCCGACGTCCTCGTCACTAAGAGCATTTCGTGCCACTATCTACTCTTGGCCCGATACTGGCTTCAACCACCACAGCCCGGGCTGTCTTCTCTCACTGAGCCTTCTCTTCTTGTTATGAGGAGTGCAGGTGAACCTTCCCTCACGGCCCTCACTCTGCCCATTAAGTGCCTCCCTGATATGGATCCCAAGAAGCAAGCCAAGAGCAAGGGCAAGGGAGACGGGAACGGGAGCTGCCAGCACATCACCGCCTTGCCTCCCAGCTGCCTAGCGCCTCTCCCTGCTTCTGCGAAGGCCAGAAGAAGTCCACGTGGAGAACAAAGCAAGGACTCGTTGGCCCCCTTGCCCGCAGAGGAAGCCAATGGGATGGCCCCCACAAAGACAAGTGTAGGGGCTGAAACCACCCAGCGCCAGGATGCGGCCCCTGGAGCACGTGACCCCATCGCCCAGACCCGGGAGGGAGCCGCCACGGCTGTTCCCAAGAGAAGGCGGCGCTGGAGGAGGGTGAGCAGCAGAATGCGTGCTCTGTTTGCAAGGCCTTTCGGCTGCCTGTGCTCCTCTAAGACCAGCCTGGCCTCCGTGAGGTAAGGGGTATGGTGAAAGGAGACAAGGTGGACTCTCAATGGAAATTCGGGAGGTGGGCTTGCTAAGGTGCATTTCTAAAGATGGCGCCCAGCTCAAAATTTAGATGTGTTCATGTGGGCACACAGTGGCTGTACTGACAACATGGACACAGAAACACACACTAACACACCACACACACACACACACACACAACAAATACACAACACACACAAACACACACACACACACACACATACACACACACACACACACACCCACACACACACACACACACACACACAGAGTATTATGTGCCTTTCTGCTTTTCTGTTTTCAGTGATGAAGACGAGCACCTGTTCCCTGGCCATTGAGGGAGGCTTCCGGGACCGAACACAAGAAAGAAACCCAGGCCCAATTCCTGAGTATTGCTGAGTTATTTTACCCACTCTGTCTGCTGAGTTATTTTACCCACACTCTTTGCTGAGTTATTTTACCCACACTGTTTGCTGAGTTATTTTATCCACATTGTTTGCTGAGTTATTTTACCCATATTGTTTGATAGGAATTTATTGTTAGATTGTTTGTTATTACTTTTTTCTTGTTTTCATTACATATTGGTTTTCTGTTCAATCTGTCTTGCCCGGCTCTTCTTTTGGGAAGACAAAACTCAGCTGTGGCCGGGGCAGAGAAAAGACCAAGGGGATCCCGCACAGGACATGCGCAACCTGCCTTCAGGCCTCAAACTTCTGCCTGACCTTCAGATCTGGGGCCTCGGATTTGGGGGATGAGGCTGGCCAGGAGCTCTCTCCAATTGCTTCCGGAAATAGGCAGAGGGGAGTTTGCAAGGGCGGGAGCTGGACCGTCATCTTCCATGGCAGTGAGTAGGGAAACAGGTTCCCGGCGAGGATGCGGCTGGACTGACATGAGTAACAGCTGACAGTCCCTTTGTGCGCTGGACAGTCTTAATCTGTTTTGTGCAGTGGACGCAGGAAGCTGCACGTTCAACTCCACTGGGGAAGCCTGGGAGGGACTGTCGGAGCCTGCGCTGGCACCCAGTGTGGCGTGGGGACACAGAGGGCTGTCGCCGCAGGCTGTCCACCAGCCACAGGCCTAGCAGGCGCTTAACTGACTGCATGCACATCCTGCTGTTCCTTAAGGATGTTGAAGCAGATGTTGGTCTCATCTTCCCATTCTTGAATCACTACAGCACCAGTTTAAGAGGGAACGAGAGTGTCATTTCGGCTTAGGATTCCCAGTTATGTTTAGAACCATGGCAGGTGAGTTCCAACCCACAGTAGGAGCCCAGGGGGCTGGCCACACCATATCTGCAGGAATCGCTGTGAAAGGGACAAACTTCCTCACTTGCTTAATCTATCTATATGCGAAAGTACTGAACCATTTGTCCCCACACACTAGGGACTGGCTATTTCCATGTCTATTAGCTAATATCCCTCAGAACCTGCCTTCAAAGGTGTCTATAAACTCAGTTCTCCATTGTCCAGCTGACAGCGGCATCCAGCTGGCTTACTGGAGGAGCCCCAGCCCGCATGTCTCAGTGCCTTCCCCGGGAGGAGGCCAGGGCGGCTTGGGGGGAAGCTGGCAGTGCAGCCCAGCAGCAAGCCTGGTGGTCCTGTGCTGCACGGTGCTGTCCACCACAGCCTTTGCAGACCACCACTGAGTCTGAGCCCGGGACAGAGCAGCAGAAACATCTCTCCTGGTCTCTGAAGGCCCAGGGCCGACCTGGGGAATGGGGGCAGGGAGGGAGAGGCAGTCTTCACACCCACGGAACAAGTGATTGGTGGCGAAGCTGGCTTTTAGGAAGTGATTCTGGTTTCATTGTTTTCGCCCTTTTTCATGAACTGCGCCTTGTTCCCGACTGTCTGTCCTTGGGAATTAGGGAAGGTTTTCTGGGAAAACTCATTGCTAGATAGACTCTTGAGCTCCCAGTAAACAAAGCTGAGAAGTCTGTGATTGAAAACAACAGGCAGGCAGGTGCGCCGTTTCGTAAAGAGGAAACAGAGTTCTGAGGTGTTGGGAGAGCTGCACCTTTGGATGCTCTCTTTCCCCCAGAGAGCAGCAGGAGCATGGTAGAGGTGGGAGACAGCTGGAAGGTCCCCGTGGGACTCCAGGCCCGCGTGCACGGACCTGGACAGCTCTACACACACTGCCACGTCTGTCCTGTGAATGGCAATGCTTGTGAAAGAAATTCTAGAGCAAGCCCAACTTCGGGAAGTGTGAAGCCCATGCGCTCAGAGCACACTGGCCTCATCGCCGAGCAGGGAAAGGCTGAGTGAGACGGGGGAGGCAGAGAACGTGGATGAGAATCCATCCCTGACAAGTGAACAGGGCTGGCAAGGTGAGCAGAGGCAGGAGGATCTTCAGGGCCGGGGGCTGGGGCCCGGCTGCCTCTTCCCGCCGCCCCTCCCCCACTCCCCCCCCCAAGCCCTTTGTGATGAGGAGACCTGAGTTCTATGAAGCAGGCCTGGGTCCTCCCGGCAACTCCCAAACAGAACTCTCAGAGCTCAGTTGCCTGAGCGCAACCGTGATATCCACATGGATATCCCGGAGATAGAGCGTCTTTTGGCCAGAGTTGAGGCTTGTTTACCAAGGTCCCCTGGTACTCCGTGGCCAGGGAATGTTGTCTCTGCGCTTGTGTGGACGCTGGGGCTTCTGCTCCTGGTGTTGCTCTGGCTCCAGGGCACCCCAGCCGCACCTCCAGCGGGGAAGAAAGCCTTCTGCACACCGGTAAGGAGCTCCCCACCACACCCAAGGGAGAATGGTTGTCTCTCTGCTTTTCTTTGCTTCACCTGATGCCCGTGAAGGGAAGGGATGGATGAGGCCATGGGGGCAAAGAACAGGTCCTCCTTCTCCTGGAAAGCACCAGACAGGGCGGGAGGACACCAAGCTGCAGGAAAAGAACTCACAGGTCTTGTAAAGCAAGGAGAGGAGAGAGGCACATGACAAGGAGCTTGTCAGTGAGATAGGGACTGGGGCCCGAGCTCTTCCTCAACGGCCTTATGTTTGTCAGGCTGAGACGATTTGGAACATCCAGTGCGGGAAGAGGAAGAGGAAGAGGAAGGGGCGGATGCGTCCTGCAGGTAGGCTCCCCAGACGTTCCTCCCCGCGCCCCGTCCCTGCGTGCCCAGAGCCCTGTGAGATGGAGACCCTCGGGAGCAAGGCTGCTGGCAACCACATCAGAAGCCACATCCTTGCCCGAGTCTGGGTTGGAGGCCACTAGAGCTGCCTCTGCTGGTGTTGCCCAGCAGGTCGTCTGGAAAGAAGCGGAGTCCTGCTGCCGGCCAGAGGATGGGGAGCTTCTGGGTCCTTGGGGCATTGCAAGGCTGCTTCAAGTAAGACTCGCTCATCCTCCCATCGCTGGTCCTCTTCCCCAGGGGGGAGGCCACCAAGCCCGCGGAGGTCAACTCAAGTGCATTGGTCCGTGGCGGCGTGACTTCTCCCCCTGCCCCGTCCCCTGCTGTCACTCGAGACGTCCGTGTGGCCTGGGACACCGATGCCTGAGGCGCACACACTTTCCATCTCCCACGCTTCCTACCCAGGGATGTCTCCTTGTCTCCTGTTGGAACCCAGGACCTTCCTTCCCTGTCCCTGAAAGTGGGAAGCAAACCAAAGCCTTCCTCTTTCCGTTTCCTCTTGTTCCTAGGGTTCCTCCAGGATACAAGGAGCATAGTCCCTGGAGACCAGAGTATGGGAGAATCTGTGCTACTACCTATCCTCCCTCTTGACCCTGTGAAATTTTGCCCTAACCTGGAGTGGTATCGTTCTTCCCATGCTAAAGGGCCAAGCCTGGAGGAGGACACCTCGTGCGACCCCTCGGCCGAGGAGAACGACGTGGCCAGCGTGTTGGGCATGAAGATTTATGGAAGATGTGCTTCTCTCATGCCACCGCCGAAACGTCATCTGA
Source organism: Typhlomys cinereus (assembly GCA_023101885.1). NCBI lineage: Eukaryota > Metazoa > Chordata > Mammalia > Rodentia > Platacanthomyidae > Typhlomys > Typhlomys cinereus. The sequence goes on along the minus strand of JALPQD010001152.1, from coordinate 50,953 downwards.
GTTCCTCGACACCGGCTAGGAAGAGACTCGACGAGATCCAAGGATCCCCTCACTCAGAGACACTTGGCCGAAAGTTCATGCGCAACGCCACAAGCATCTTTCCCATCATGGCACGAGAAGCCATGCCTTCCGTGTGCTCAGTCCAAAAGATCATCACTGCTAATATTGCTGCTGCTGGCAGCATTTGTCGCTGGGACGTCCTCTTGGCCCACTGCAGGGATCCCGCACACATCTTTCCCAGGGCGACAAGCGAAGCTGTGGAAGGCGCGTGCTCGGTCCAGCGGAGAATCGTTCCTCAGGTGCTTGACATTCAGAGCGTTCTGCGCCGGTCCACCAGCTCAGCAAACCACTGGCAGCAGGCCACGACTATCTTTCCCGTCGTGGCAGATGCAGCCAAGGGAGGGATGTGCTCATTTACAGAGATAATCATTCCCGACGTCCTCGTCACTAAGAGCATTTCGTGCCACTATCTACTCTTGGCCCGATACTGGCTTCAACCACCACAGCCCGGGCTGTCTTCTCTCACTGAGCCTTCTCTTCTTGTTATGAGGAGTGCAGGTGAACCTCCCCTCACAGCCCTCACTCTGCCCATTAAGTGCCTCCCTGATATGGATCCCAAGAAGCAAGCCAAGAACAAGTGCAAGGGAGACAGGAACGGGAGCTGCCAGCACATCACCGCCTTGCCTCCCAGCTGCCTAGCGCCTCTCCCTGCTTCTGCGAAGGCCAGAAGAAGTCCACGTGGAGAACAAAGCAAGGACTCGTTGGCCCCCTTACCCGCAGAGGAAGCCGATGGGATGGCCCCCACAAAGACAAGTGTAGGGGCTGAAACCACCCAGCGCCAGGATGCGGCCCCTGGAGCACGTGACCCCATCGCCCAGACCCGGGAGGGAGCCGCCACGGCTGTTCCCAAGAGAAGGCGGCGCTGGAGGAGGGTGAGCACCAGAATGCGTGCTCTGTTTGCAAGGCCTTTCGGCTGCCTGTGCTCCTCTAAGACCAGCCTGGCCTCCGTGAGGTAAGGGGTATGGTGAAAGGAGACAAGGTGGACTCTCAATGGAAATTCGGGAGGTGGGCTTGCTAAGGTGCATTTCTAAAGATGGCGCCCAGCTCAAAATTTAGATGTGTTCATGTGGGCACACAGCAGTGGCTGTACTGACAACATGGACACAGAAACACACACTAACACACCACACACACACACACACACACGCACACAACACATACACAACACACACAAACACACACACACACACACACACACACACACACACACACACACAGAGTGTTATGTGCCTTTCTGCTTTTCTGTTTTCAGTGATGAAGACGAGCACCTGTTCCCTGGCCATTGAGGGAGGCTCTCGGGACCAAACACAACACACAACACACAACACATACACAACACACACAAACACACACAAACACACACACACACACACACACACACACACACACACACAGAGTGTTATGTGCCTTTCTGCTTTTCTGTTTTCAGTGATGAAGACGAGCACCTGTTCCCTGGCCATTGAGGGAGGCTCTCGGGACCAAACACAACACACAACACACAACACATACACAACACACACAAACACACACACACACACACACACACACACACACACACACACACACAGAGTGTTATGTGCCTTTCTGCTTTTCTGTTTTCAGTGATGAAGACGAGCACCTGTTCCCTGGCCATTGAGGGAGGCTCTCGGGACCAAACACAAGAAAGAAACCCAGGCCCAATTCCTGACTATTGCTGAGTTATTTTACCCACTCCGTCTGCTGAGTTATTTTACCCACTCCGTCTGCTGAGTTATTTTACCCACACTGTTTGCTGAGTTATTTTACCCACACTGTTTGCTGAGTTATTTTATCCACATTGTTTGCTGAGTTATTTTACCCATATTGTTTGATAGGAATTTATTGTTAGATTGTTTGTTATTATTTTTTTTCTTGTTTTCATTAAATGTTGGTTTTCTGTTCAATCTGTCTTGCCCGGCTCTTCTTTTCGGAAGACAAAACTCAGCTGTGGCTGGGGCAGAGAAAAGACCAAGGGGATCCCGCACAGGACATGCGCAACCTGCCTTCAGGCCTCAAACTTCTGCCTGACCTTCAGATCTGGGGCCTCGGATACGGGGGATGAGGCTGGCCAGGAGCTCTCTCCAATTGCTTCCGGAAATAGGCAGAGGGGAGTTTGCAAGGGCGGGAGCTGGACCGTCATCTTCCATGGCAGTGAGTAGGGAAACAGGTTCCCGGCGAGGATGCGGCTGGACTGACATGAGTAACAGCTGACAGTCCCTTTGTGCGCTGGACAGTCTTAATCTGTTTTGTACAGTGGACGCAGGAAGCTGCACGTTCAACTCCACTGGGGAAGCCTGGGAGGGGCTGTCGGAGCCTGCGCTGGCACCCAGTGTGGCGTGGGGACACAGAGGGCTGTCGCCGCAGGCTGTCCACCAGCCACAGGCCTAGCAGGCGCTTAACTGACTGCATGCACATCCTGCTGTTCCTTAAGGATGTTGAAGCAGATGTTGGTCTCATCTTCCCATTCTTGAATCACTACAGCACCAGTTTAAGAGGGAACGAGAGTGTCATTTCGGCTTAGGATTCCCAGTTATGTTTAGAACCATGGCAGGTGAGTTCCAACCCACAGTAGGAGCCCAGGGAGCTGGCCACACCATATCTGCAGGAATCGCTGTGAAAGGGACAAACTTCCTCACTTGCTTAATCGATCTATATGCGAAAGTACTGAACCATTTGTCCCCACACACTAGGGACTGGCTATTTCCATGTCTATTAGCTAATATCCCTCAGAACCTGCCTTCAAAGGTGTCTATAAACTCAGTTCTCCATTGTCCAGCTGACAGCGGCATCCAGCTGGCTTACTGGAGGAGCCCCAGCCCGCATGTCTCAGTGCCTTCCCCGGGAGGAGGCCAGGGCGGCTTGGGGGGAAGCTGGCAGTGCAGCCCAGCAGCAAGCCTGGTGGTCCTGTGCTGCACGGCGCTGTCCACTGCAGCCTTCTGCAGACGACAACTGAGTCTGAGCCCGGGACAGAGCAGCAGACACATCTCTCCTGGTCTCTGAAGGCCCAGGGCCGAACCGGGGAATGGGGGCAGGGAGGGAGAGGCAGTCTTCACACCCACGGAACAAGTGATTGGTGGCGAAGCTGGCTTTTAGGAAGTGATTCTGGTTTCATTGTTTTCGCCCTTTTTCATGAACTGCGCCTTGTTCCCGACTGTCTGTCCTTGGGAATTAGGGAAGGTTTTCTGGGAAAACTCATTGCTAGATAGACTCTTGAGCTCCCAGTAAACAAAGCTGAGAAGTCTGTGATTGAAAACAACAGGCAGGCAGGTGCGCCGTTTCGTAAAGAGGAAACAGAGTCCTGAGGTGTTGGGAGAGCTGCACCTTTGGATGCTCTCTTTCCCCCAGAGAGCAGCAGGAGCATGGTGGAGGTGGGAGACAGCTGGAAGGTCCCCATGGGACTCCAGGCCCGTGTGCACGGACCTGGACAGCTCTACACACACTGCCACATCTGTCCTGTGAATGGCAGTGCTCCTCACTCAGAGACACTCGGCAATGCCTTCGTGTGGAACACCTACCTCAAGGATCTTTCCTGTCACGGCAAAAGAAACCGTGGGAGGAGAGTGCTCACTCCCAAAGATCATCACTGCTAATATTGTTGCCGCCGGCAGCATTTTTCCCTGGGACGTCCTCTTGACCCACTGCAAGCATCCCGCACACATCTTTCTCATCATGGCATATGAAGCCATGGGAGGAATATGCTCCGTCCAAAAGATCATCAACGTTAATGTTTCTGCCACTTTCTTAATGCCGTTGCCACTACCAGTACCCCCTGGGCACAGCGCGGGTCTCAACCACCACAGCCCGGGCTGTCTTCTCTCACTGAGCCTTCTCCTCTTGTTATGAGGAGTGCAGGTGAACCTCCCCTCACAGCCCTCACTCTGCCCATTAAGTGCCTCCCTGATATGGATCCCAAGAAGCAAGCCAACAGCAAGTGCAAGGGAGACGGGAACGGGAGCTGCCAGCACATCACCGCCTTGCCTCCCAGCTGCCTAGCGCCTCTCCCTGCTTCTGCGAAGGCCAGAACAAGTCCACGTGGAGAACAAAGCAAGGACTCGTTGGCCCCCTTGCCCGCAGAGGAAGCCAATGGGATGGCCCCCACAAAGACAAGTGTAGGGGCTGAAACCACCCAGCGCCAGGATGCGGCCCCTGGAGCACGTGACCCCATCGCCCAGACCCGGGAGGGAGCCGCCACGGCTGTTCCCAAGAGAAGGCGGCGCTGGAGGAGGGTGAGCAGCAGAATGCGTGCTCTGTTTGCAAGGCCTTTCGGCTGCCTGTGCTCCTCTAAGACCAGCCTGGCCTCCGTGAGGTAAGGGGTATGGTGAAAGGAGACAAGGTGGACTCTCAATGGAAATTCGGGAGGTGGGCTTGCTAAGGTGCATTTCTAAAGATGGCGCCCAGCTCAAAATTTAGATGTGTTCATGTGGGCACACAGCAGTGGCCATACCGACAACAGGGACACAGACACACACACTAACACACCACACACACACGCACACACACACACACACACACACACACACACACACACAAAGTGTTATGTGCCTTTCTGCTTTTCTGTTTTCTGTGATGAAGAGGAGCACCTGTTCCCTGGCCATTGAGGGAGGATCACGGGACCGAACACAAGAAAGAAACCCAGGCCCAGTTTCCTGGTGGAATCGGGCCATTGCTGACCAACTTTACCCACATTATTTGATAGGAATTTATTGTCGTTTTTGGTTTGTTCTCATTCCATGTTCATTTGCTGTTACTCTACTGTGTCCTGTCTTGCCTTTTGGGAGGACAAGAGCCCAGCTATTGCTGAGGCTACTAAGCTGATGAGTGTGGCTAGGATCTCTCTCCTAATATTCTGAGATTCTGGAAGTAGGGGGGAGGTTGGATATGTTGGAGCCGGGCTGACCTGACCCTGCTGTCAGGACTGTGATGGGGGAAACAAAGCTCCCATGAGGCTGTCATTCTCTGTCATTAGTGACGGCCAAGAGGCTCTGTGTCCAGTGGACAGTATGAGTCTCTGGGGCACGGGGGCAGTAAACTGTACAGTAATCTTTTCCATGCAGCCTGTGCTAGCAGCCCAGCTGTGGCATGGGGACACAGAAGGCTGTCACCACTGGGAATCCACTCAGGCATTCACTAGTGTAGCAGATGGTAGTCGCATCTTCCCATGTTGAATCACTACAGGACCATGACAGTTTAAGGGAACAAGAGGTTCATTCGGCTTAGGATTCCCGATTACATTTAGTACCATGGCGAGACAATTCAAACCCATATTAGGAGCTCAGGGAACTGGGCACACCACGTCTGCGTTGCTGTGAGCGGCCATGCTTCCTCACTGGCCTAGTGTTTGACAAAATACTGAACCAGATCTACTCATCTTCTCTACCTGGCCAAGAAATGGTCCCCACCCACAGACGGACTGAGCATTCCCACATCTATTTGGGTTTCATCCGAGCTTGTAATTCCTTCTTGCTAATCCATGCTTAGTCCTGAGTTCCTAGTCTGGCAATTATGGTTACAACGGGAAACGCAGAGGAGGAAGCTGCTTTCACTGTGTAGCTCAGCTGACCTTGAACCCATAATCCTCCTTCTTGAATCTCCCACATGGAGAATTTTAAATCTTTCCTTTTTATTTACAAGATGGTATCACATGTTTTATGTGGTTCATAGCTCAAAGATTATCTTAACTAGAAATACTTTATGAGACGAAGTGCTCCAAGCCTTGTGATAAAATGATGTGCAGGCTCAGTTGGCTCATGGTACATGCATGTCATTTGATGCTGACAAAGACTGGCTTCAGGACACCTATAAACACTATATCATGAGGCTTTCAAATCCTTTGGATGAAGTGCCATAGTATTTGCATATATCCAGTACATCTATGCATCCTCCTTTAGATCAGCTATATGTTTGTGTTTCCTAATGTAATAGAAATGTTGTACTAAGGGTTAACACAAGGCACAGATATTATACACATTCAGTCCAGTTGCAATTTTTATTTCTCATTTTTTGGGCACAGGCTCATGTAGTGTAAGCTGGTGTAGTGGAGGAAGACCATGACCTTTTGATCCTCCTGCAGCCAGTGCTAAGATGACAGACTTGAATCACCAAGCGTTTCTGAACTGCTGTAGATCAACCTTCTGGGCTCCCTGCAGAGTGACAGAGTTTTGAGCTGCACAAGCACATGCGCTGTCAATGCACTGTGGATTCCTGTTGTTTTTGCAGGACTCAGCTCCCAGCCTGTCTCTCTTCACCACAGAACGAGGGTCTGGCTAGGAGAGAGGAAGGGTGTGTCTTTGCCAGCTGGTTCTGTGTTCTGATGGGAAAACTATCCCTTGTATTGTCTGTGCCTTCTGTGAGCAAATGCCTTGGAATGCATGTGTGTCCCTTTTGGTAATTATAGAGTATTAGGATTAGGATTCCCCTCTTCTTTATGGTGCAGATTTCAAATATCGAACATGTTCAGCGTTTGTGGATCAAATTGAAAAGGAATTTTTTTGTAATTAGTTCTTAATGTATTTTTTTAAAAAAAACCCTTATTTTAGACATGCGTGTGTGTGTGTGTGTGTGTGTGTGTGTGTGTGTGTGTGTGTGTGTGTATCAGAGGGGCATTGTGTATCCCTGTGGAGGCCCAAGGGTGACTTCAGGAATCATCCCGGATTGCTGGTACCTCCTTTTTGCTTTGCTCTGGGATTTCCCAGGCTCCACCCATGAGGGCTGGAAGTGTAGGCCACAGTTCATGTCTGGAGTTTTTTATGTAGGACTTGGGATCGAAACTCAGGACCTTCTGCTTTCAAGACAGAGTGTTAACTCGTGAGCTATTTCTCCAGCCTTGTAATCAGTTCTTGTACAACGTGTTAATAAACAAACTCATAGATTCCTAACAATGTTTTAGTATTTACAAGTAAATGATCATTTCCTATAGAAAGGTAGAACAGGCATTGATTGAGTGCAGCTATGTCAAGTCTTTGCTTCCAGGATTGAATCGGAGTCTGAGGGGCTCAGAGCCTGGGTAACTGTCAGCTTTCTTCTGACAGAATCTGTGTCACAGAGTGCTTGCTCTCCATTGTTAGTTAAACTGCTTCTAACAGAATTTTCAACAGTAGAACCTTGAAATGCACATGCTAGATATATGTTGAAATGATTCAGTTTTCGTTCTAGGAACACTTCAAGGATTTTTGGTTTTGTTTCCTAAAGTTAGCATTAGTAAAGGCAATTTAATGATAAATTTCCCATTTATATTTTTTCTGCAATTTTTTATAGCTATTTGTTTAAAAGGATTTTAAAAAAGCATTCCACTTAGGTCGGAAAAATAATAAATCTACCTTACAAGTGCTTGATTCTCTTTCTGGCTGTTTATTTAACAAACTGATAGTAGGAAGAAATGGACACTCGGAGGTAAGGCGCTTCTCCTGGTCTCCAGAAGAACCACAGCCCATATTTGTCTAGAGGCCACGCCCCCTGGCCGTGCTGCGTGACTCCACCCCTTCCGTTACGTGTCTCCACCCCTACCGGCCTCCAGCGCTGGCAGTTCTTAAAGATTTGCGCCCACCTTTTACTCTGCCGCTGCGGTTTTGACATTAGGTGACTGCCAGGCGACGCCGGTGGACTTCAGAACAGTGTGCGGGACCCAGACTGAGGTCCCTGATCGCAAACAGCAGCAGAATCCGGGTCTTCAGCTTTACTGGGATCCTGACCTTTGCTCGTTGCCGGGCAACCGCAGCGTCCAGGGAACCCAGCAAGCGGCATGGACCAGTACTGCATCCTGGGCCGCATCGGGGAGGGCGCCCATGGAATTGTCTTCAAAGCCAAGCACGTAGAGGTGAGTCCACGCCCTGCTATCCTCGGAGTGGGCCCTTTCCTCCTTCCCTGCGTCCCTCCTTTCTTTGCTGCACTCTGCCAGCTCTCTGACTTCCTGTGATCCTGCCTCCCTGAACGTCATCCTGCACAAGTGGGGTTTCCTTTCCCAAGCTGCTGGCGAGCGCCCCCTGGAGGCAAGACCCGCGCTTGTCCCGCAGATCTGTGTGTCCGTCTCCTTCCTTGTGGCCAGCGGTGGGCTGACTGGCAGTATCTGCTCTGCTCCCTGCACAGACTGGGGAGATTGTTGCCCTGAAGAAGGTGGCGCTGCGGCGGCTGGAGGACGGGATCCCCAACCAGGCCCTAAGGGAAATCAAGGCTCTGCAGGAGATCGAGGACAGTCAATATGTGAGTGGGGGCCAGCAGTGGCTCTGAGAGGCATGTTTTGCCCTCCTTCCCTGTTCCCACTCCTTGCTGCCTTCCGCCCACCGGCACCTGAGAATCTCCTTCTCTCCCAGCCTCATCCTTCTGCCTCCCTATCGCCAGTATTCACCTGCTGATACCCCATTCCTCACTCACTCGCTCTGTCCTGCATTGCTTCCTGCATGCCCTCATCCTGAGTCACCAGCCTGCTCTTCTCAAAAGCACTGTGGGATTTCTCTCTTCTTCCTTCCTCCCTTCTCATGGTAGAGGGTTGCCGTGTTAGCCCAGACACCATAGCTGGCACCTCGGAGAACCCCTCATTTGTTCTACAGGCGGCGCCACAAGCTTCATGCGTTTGTCACCTGAGTCCATCTTATGTCCAGCAAGGGACTGGGTTCCACCACCTGCTCATGGCCTGCAGCTGCACTGGCCAGGGAAGGCTTTGGCTTGGTGTCACTGAGAAGTCCAGACAGTCTCCCCCTGGTGTGTCCTAAACGTGTGGGTTTGTGACATGTGTGTGTTCTGTGTACATGTGTGTGTACCATGTATGTGTGAGCCTGTGTCTATATGTGTATGCATGTGCCTGTGTGTACTCATGTGTATGCATGTTCGTATGCACATGTATGTGTGTGTGCATGCATGTGTGTGTATGTGCGTATGTGTGTTGTGACAGGGAGTGACCCCAGGGACTTGGGGAGGGCCATCCTCCCCCCAGCACCATCATTGCACATGATGCTCTCTCTATCCTGTTAGATAGGAGCTTCCTCGGCACCCTGGGGGGGTGACGAGGTTTGACCTCTGACTATGTTTGCTGTGCCGTGGGAGTGCTCACTGTGTATTGAGTGACAAATGTATTGTGCAGTGTTGATGTTCTTCTGTGTGCCATGTGCAGGTGCTGTAGAGTCTGGTAGCGTATGTCTCAGGGTTGACTCAAGGTAGACAATTTTTTATTCTTTTGTTTTTCTCTATTACGTGTGTACTATCTGAATGTCTGTGTTTTTTTTATTTGTTAAATGATTCCATACTCACAGGAAAATCTAAGCCAGGCAGTTTAGGTTTTTCTCATTGTTTGAGAAGAGTAGAAGGGCTTTGAAGACAGCCATATGTGTGGACAGGTGCAGAACGTGTACTAAGGAGCCTGAGGGTATGGCCTTTGCATCGGTGGCCACCGGAGTCCTGAAGGTTCATTTTTTTTTAGCATTATTTTTATTCATTTCTGTTGCACACGTGGTGTGTGTGTGTGTGTGTGTGTGTGTGTCAGAAGGTACTGTGTATGCTTGTGGAAGACCAAAAGTGACTTCAGGAATCATCCTGGGTTGCTTCTACCTCCTTTTTGCTTTGCTCTGGGATTTCCCAGGCTCTGCCCACTAGGGCCTGAAGTGCAGGCCGCCAACATTTCCACCTGGCAGTTTTCCGTGGGAGTTGGGATCCAAACTCAGGACTTCCTACTTGCAAGGCAGAATCTTAACCCCTGAGCCACTCTCAGCCCCACTGAGGGTTCATTTTAAAACACACCAGATTTGTCCCCAGCCGCTGTCACTGCCATCGCTGCTTCAGCTTGTCAGGCATCCCCGCAGTGACCCGCAGTGACCTGGTTCCAGGAGCACAGGGCAGAGCTGACAGTCCTTCCCCCCAGCACAGGCCTAGTCGGCCTGGTGTGTAACGCTAGCACTTGGGATGTGGACGTGGAGGGAGAGGAGATGACGGTCATCCCTAGCTACATCACCAGAGCGTTGCAGGTACACAAGACCCTGCCACCCACACCACACAAACACGCTCTCAGCCCCCTGATTTCGTTCTTGTATCTCTCTAGCTTTCTCTGCTAGCCGTGGGGTCTTGTACTTGCAATTCACCTTCCTTGGGTCTGTTTCCCAGACCTCTCCTGACCCACGCCTCCAAGAAGCCTCCTCTGACCCTATGCTAGCTAACTAAAGTATCCCTGTCCCCCTTCACTGAAAAGCCACATTGTCCTCTTGTGCCTATTCCTGTACCTCCTGGGACCTGCACATGCTCCTCCTGTTGGTTGGTTGGTCATTTGGCCCTTAGAGCTTCCGAGTCCTTGCGCAGCGTGCATCCTCAGATACCGGTGGCTTCTCATGTGACTTGTCTCTGTCCATCCTAGCCCCAGGGAGGGGCGATTCCTGGTCTTATTCCTGGAGATCTGGGATTTAGCAGCCTCATATGGGGCACAAAGTGCTTGCATGCATCTCTGCGGATAACCTTTAGGTGGGGAGAGTTGGAGGTGATAATCTTTAGGTGGGGAGAGTTGGAGGGAGTGTCCAAGTGAGGCCCACTAGCTGACCATCTTCTGATCTTTCTCCTGGGTCTTAGCAAGAGGTGGAGTGTGGACCGCCTTGTCTCGACTGCAGAGCTCGTGGACTCCGAGTTCGCTGGCTCTGAACCCTGCCCTGCATTCTCTGCCAACCTGACCCTCTGTCCTGGTGGGGGAGCTGGCGGGTGAGTGCAGGGACTGAGGGATTTCTGCCTTCAGGTGGTGCAGCTGAAGGCCGTGTTTCCCCACGGCGCGGGCTTCGTGCTGGCCTTTGAATTCATGCTTTCGGACCTGGCCGAGGTGGTGCGCCACGCTCAGAGGCCTCTGACCCCAGCACAGGTCAAGAGCTACCTACAGATGCTGCTCAAGGGTGTCGCCTTCTGCCACGCCAACAACATTGTGCATCGGGTCAGTCTTCATGGGGGTCCGGGGTGGGCTAACCTCGGAATAGGATGCAGTCAGAGAATGGGGGTCAGGGCCTTCAAGGAAGCCATTCTAGGGGTGAGAGAGTCTGGACTGCCCACCCTTTCCGTCCCATCTGAGCTCAGGGGGCATCGATGCTTTTTGTCCACCCAGGACCTGAAGCCTGCCAACCTGCTCATCAGCGCCTCGGGCCAGCTGAAGATCGCTGACTTCGGCCTGGCCCGGGTCTTCTCTCCAGATAGTGGTCGCCTCTACACACACCAAGTGGCCACCAGGTAGTGGGCTGTATCCTCTTCTGCCTTCTCACTGGGAAGGAGACCCCTGTGCATTCTGTCCAGACATGGCACGTAGGCTGGGGTGAGCTGGGTTAGCTTCCCGTCGGACCAGCGACCTGACTGTGACCTTGAACTGTGTTCCCCCAGGTGGTACCGGGCTCCTGAGCTCCTGTATGGTGCTCGTCAGTATGACCAGGGCGTGGACCTGTGGTAAGCCTCTTGGGGGTAGGTGAGGGTAACAAGGGCCACGGGAAGCCTTTCCTGGTTGTGGGCATCTGAGTGGCTTGGGGTCGGTGATCTTCACTTTTTTGTGGATCTGGGTGGGGTGGTAAGCAGAGCGTTTGTCTCCTGTGTGAAGTATCTGTGTTTGGGATATGTAAATTGAAGTCTGGGGATGAAGGGGCCAAGGCCAGCACGTGTAAGCACCTGATCTCTAAGTAAAGGCCTCTGTGCGCTAGGGAGACGTCTGTATCTCTGTATCTGTGGGTTGGGGGTTCGCAGATGGTTTGTAGTGTCCAAGGGTCTGAAATTCAGGGCTGTTTTTCAGCTCAGCCTCAAAAAGTGGAGAAGGAGCTCGTGTCTTAGAGGGAGGCTCTGAATGTCTGGGGACTGTCAGGCATGGCTCTGCTGCAGGGCCGAGGTCTGGGTTCACTGAAGGTCCACATGCCTGCTCTGGGGTGGGAGGACTTGGAGCCCCTATGGGAGCTCAGTGACCATGAGCCAGATCTTCAACTGCTGAGATCTGTGTCCACAGGGCCGTGGGCTGCATCATGGGGGAGCTGCTGAACGGGTCCCCCCTCTTCCCGGGAGAGAATGACATCGAGCAGCTGTGCTGTGTGCTTCGCATCTTGGGCACTCCCAGCCCTCGAGTCTGGCCGGTCAGTAGGGACCCTTGGTGGGGAGGAGACAGGTTTGCTGTGTTCCTGGACAGAAAGTGACCACTCCCTCTGAACCATCCCTGCCTTGACCAGCAAGGGTCACTGTCTTGATCCTTCAGGGTCTTCCTCCCACCTTTCCTGCTGTGAGTCGGAGGGCCATGTCCTGTGCCCCTCGGTCCCTACCCTGACACCTGCACATAGCATCTCAGCATTCTGGGCTCGGAGCAGGCCTCAGAGAGGGGGGTGAAGGTAGCTACAGGAGTGCACTTGGGGGAGGATAGAGACGGGCCCGTGGGTGGAGACTGAGCTTGAGTGCGGGGCTGAGCGCCAGCCGCAGGGGGCGGCTCTCAGCGCCCCTCCCCGTCCTTCCTCAGGAGATCACAGAAGCTGCCGGACTACAACAAGATCTCCTTCAAGGAGCAGGCGCCCGTGCCCCTGGAGGAGCTGCTTCCAGACGCAGTCTGCTCAGGCCTTGGACCTGCTGGGGCAGTTTCTCCTCTACCCCCCCACGCCAGCGCATCCCAGCCTGCCAGGTAGGGTTAGACCTGGTTCCTTGAGCAGCCCCCACTCCCGCATACCTACTGTCCTGCCATTCTCTACTCTGTAGCTGTGCCACCCTGTCAAGCCTGTGCCCCTCAGTACCTGGGACGGGGAAGAGCCACAGGAGACGGGGCCACAGGGCAGGTGCGCTTTTCATGAGCAGACACACAGGGTGTCACCAGTGGTCTCCAGGGAGCTTCTGGGGATCGCACAGGACAGTGCAGACCATGTGGCCGTCCAGCAGGAGAGTCCCGGGGGCCTGTGTCCTCATTCCTTAAGCAGCGTGTACACGTGGGGGCCCCTGCCAGCGTCCCCCAGGCCCTGCCACCAGAGTGTGTGTCACAGCCCGTCTCCAGGGGTCCTGAGTCCTCATGGTGAGGTGTCTGTTGTGCCAGCGCCGGGAGTGTGGCAGGCGCTGGAGAGTGGCAGAGCCAGCTTTCAGGCAGGAGGGCAGCTGCTGACCACAGAGAGGGTTGGTGAGCAGTAACCTGGAGAGAGGTCCCCTGAGGACTGGTCCTGGCTGGAAAGCAGGGACAAGGTGAGAACACAGGGGCAGCGCTATTGGGCGCACCCCTCTAGCCTGAAGGCCGCCCCAGCGTCCCTGTTGCTAGCTCTGTGGTGATGTGTGTCCTTTGCCTCGACCTACACAGGTTGCAGGTCCGGGCGTCGTCACTTTCTGACGCCGACAGCAATGGTGCTGCCCCGGGTCCCTCCAGCTCGTCTGGAGCCGTGTTCTCCTGTCCCGGCCCCCGAAAGCCGGCAGCCTTTTTCCTGCCTGCCCCCGCCTTTCTCCACAGCTCTGTGGGTGAGTTTTAGCTGGGGTGACATGGTTTATTCACCCCAGAGAGGCCACCTGCAACATCCAACGAAAAGATTTCCACCAGTCTAGCTGAAGAGGCTTTTCCACATCCTGGACTTTTTGAGTTTCTTTCCTTGATGTTTGTCTTCCTCAAGGAGGGCTAATTTCCATTTGGAGGAAAAAGCTACCCAAGCAGCCGTCCTTGTGACTGGGACAAGTTGCCTATTTTGTCTCTCCTTCGTTTTCCTCACCACAGCCTGTGCTGACAGGTAGAGCCAGGCTTTCCTGCTCGCTGCTAGTTTCAGCCCATGAATCAGGGCTGTGGACACAGAAGCCTCTAGGCCAGGGTTGCTGAATGAGTCCGGGACAGATGGTGACTGGGCTGTCTGATGCCCCTTGCTTGCCCCCCTCAGGCGCTCCTGCATCAGTACTTCTTCACAGCTCCCCTGCATGCCCACCCATCTGAGTCTGCCCATCCCTCAGCGTCCAGGCGGCCCTGCACCCAAGGCCCATCCCGGGCCTCCTCACGTGCACGACTTCCATGTGGACCGACCTCTGGAGGAGTCGCTGTTGACCCAGAGCTGATCCGGCCCTTCATCCCAGAGGGGTGAGAGGCTGGCCCAGGAGCCCCTGGCCACCTGTTCCTAAGCAGCCTCCTGACCCGTCTCACGGCCTCCCTGGGCCTCCACCCCTCACCCACTCATCGGTCTGCTGCTCGAGGGCTGGGGCTGCAGGAGGCAGAGGCCACACTCTAGCCGGCGGGGAGGCATGCCCAGTGCACAGCCCTGACTGAGCCCCCTGCACCATGAGCTGTCCCTTTGCCCAGGACCAACTTGCAGTCATGCCCCTGCCCTGCCTGCTGCTCAAGGATACGTCTGTCACAGCACCATCTGGGGGCGATGTGTGTGCAGAGAGTAAGGTGTCCTCATGTTGGGGTCACCGTCGTGCAGACAGATTTGCTTCGGGTTGGTTCTCAGAGCGCTCTGGGCCAGGATTTGAGAATTATGTAAAATCCCTGATAGCTGTGACTATCTTGCCATCAGCTTTAAAAAAATAAAACTTTAAAAAAAGAAAAAAAAAAAGCAGAATGACCTAAAAGAGAACCAGAGACCCATCTTGCAGGAGTTACCCATCTTCAGTGAAATGACCAGAAGGGCTCACGGCTGACTTCATTTCTTGCTGACCATAGCAATGGCTGAACACAAAAGTTTCCTGGCCTCACTGTCCTTTTACCACCCCCCTGAACTCCAATAACACCCCAGTCCATAAGTAGATCAGACGCTGTCTAATTCCTGGCTGGACAATGCTCTCCGCAATTGACCATCATGAATAAAACTGCTGTCGTGAACCGTTCACCTTTTATCCTGGCTTTCCTGCTCTCCCGCCCCAAAGCCTTCCAGGTTCAGCCCATGGATTTTGTTCTGCTGTTCCCATCAGGGAAGGTGACAGAGGCACATCTGTTTCTTTCTTTTTCTCTCAGCACTTCACCGTGAATACAGTGAATGAATATAGTCCCTCAAGGAGGTATGGGGCCTCTCGAGATCTTGTCCCCTCCCATGGTGACACGTGAGAGGCAAAATCCCGTGATGGTGTGTGGAAGTGCCCACACCTGCAGTGACTTCATGCATGCAGCCGCCCTGTCATGCCTGCAAAGGGATATCTGGCCACGCCCCCGCCTTCCTTGGGTCTCTTATAATCTTACTGTCTCCTCGACCACTATGTTCCCGGAGCCTTGGTGGAGGGAGGGTAGTTGACATGTCCTGTTTTATACTCAGCAGTCCCCAGTCACTTATTATCTGCACTTTGATAAAATCCCACTGCAGAAGGAAACTTCTAGGCCAAGTGTTGAGTGCTTCTCCAGTCTATGGATATAATGACAAAGATAATGGTGTTTTGATATATTGTGTTTTTATAGATAAACCTTGTAGTTTGTACCTCCCCCTAAGGTTTATGAGCCCCCCCCCTTTCACAGGTTCTTGTTCTGGTTTACAATGCCAGGAATATGTTCCCCGCTGAGAAGTGGACCTTAAATGCAAGTAGAAAGGTGTTGGTTGCCTCCTTGATGTTGATGCCACTGTTACACTGCTGGCTGCTTCTTGACAGGGTGCTTGTTATTGTGGCTTGCATACTTCAAGGGTTGATGAGAGTGTCAGTTGCTCCCCCAAAAAAGCCTGCGCAGTAGAATTCAAAAGCCTTGTACAGTAAAATCAGCCAGCAAGGATTAACTTATTTATTTCTTTTAACCCCATGCATTAACCGCAACATGCATTGAATCTTCAATAGTAATGTTACTGTCAGTTTCTTGAGGGCTACTAAGAACGATGGCAGAAGTCTATCCTGTTTGGGAGCCTCTGAGACCTCTCCGACCTACAGTTTACCTGATACTTGGAAGTTTGTTTAATTGCTTGTGGCTTCTGGTTGGAGCATCACAGGGCATTTTATGTTTTACTCTAATTTCTCTCTGTGCTCCCTGCATAGAACGACTGTTCTTTTAGAGTGCAGGTGGTTCTCTCTGGAGTTGCTTTCAAATGTGGCAACCAAAAGTTGATCCCCATGGTGGAAGACAAGAACTGACTTTTGAAAGTTGCCCTGTGACCTCTCCCGGTGTGCCGTGGCTCTCTTGCATGGCCCTCCTCTCTTTCTGTCCTTTCTATATCCCCAATAAATAATGTAAATAAAACATTTTGAAAACTGAAAAAGAACAAAGGAAGAGGAAGGGGAGGAGAGGAAGCAGCAGAGAACAAGGAATATTACGAATATACAAGTAGCTGTGGTGGATTTTCACGAAGGCCACCTGGGCCTTGCTCTCCAGTAAAACCATTTCCCCCACAGATCCCATTTTCTCTCACTTTTTTTTTCTTCAAATCATTGTTTCTTAATAAGGGACAGGAATTCAAAATATGAAGGGAGAAATAAAAAAGAGTCAATTTTGTTCTCTTTGGGGGCCATGCCCACCACGACTGATTCAAAACAACCATGATAAAGGAGATAAGACTGAATTCCAAACAGCATGGCTCATCACAGACCAGCGCGTTTGCTTACTGAGTCTCTGACTAAAGGACGGATGGCAGAAGAAACATTAAGGGACCCTCAGAGGACAGGACGCGGCTGCTGGGTCATGAGCACCTTGAAGCGTTTCTTGATGGTGACGAGGTGTTGAGAATATTTGTTGTCCGGGAAGAACCGCGAAGCATGGCTGAGCACGTCTGCTGTCCCATGGGGTCAAATTTCTTCGGCGTGTAGACATGGTCTCCCCCTTCACTGAGGTAATACTGGAGGAACATGATCACACTTCAGCCAGAGGTCTACCCACAACCAGGCGCCTCTGCCCAGCTTTCTCTCACTTTCTTTAGGAACTTGTAGTTAGCAGTCACTTTCTGTTTTTAATCTCTCTGTCCCCCAGCTAGCAGGTTGAAAGCCTCTGTTGTTTAGCAACCCTCACTTGACCCCAACAGCACAGTGACCCTCACCCAGTCACCCCCACAACCACTCCACAGAGACACTCCTTTGGCCTCCTTCCCTCTCAGTGACCCTGGCTGGAGTCCCACAAGACCTTCCACCCTTAACCGGTCTGTCTGGGGTCAAAGGGAAACCTGGATCTCCATGGTAGGTAGCCATTTTATGGCTTTGGTTTACCTGAAAAAAGGACAGAGTTAACTGAATACAGAGATGAAGCGGGACGCCGGCCCATCCCTCTCCTCGCACTGTTCTATGTGAACATGACAGTATTCATGGTTCTGGTCAGAGCAGTGACAGTGTGATGTATCCAGCCCTGCTGAACAACTACCCGCGGCCTAACGCACACTGCTCAGTGTCATGTCCGGTCACACGTTTTTCCCCAATGCCCTGCATACACTGCAAGGTGTCAGCACTGCTGGGCACCCCCTGTAGCTCTGCATAAGCTGCTGTGCATCAGCGCTAGACCCCCCTGTGCCCCACTTAAAGTTCTGGGCATGGAGCATAGCAGACAGGGTCTCTCTTCCGTTGCTGTTAACATAGTTTGCCAGTTTCAGATCTTACTGGTGCCATTATCCCCACTACCACCACTAACACACATAGAAGACTGGGCGTCACTCTCCGTGGACATTGCCTCAGACACACTGCTAGTATTCATGGAGAGTGGACACCCCTTGTCACTACCTCACGTTCATTCCTGGCAGGTGTCAGGAGCTGCTGGGCAGCCCCACATGCATCCACACGCCCTCCCTCCATGTACT
Organism: Typhlomys cinereus; assembly: GCA_023101885.1. Classification (NCBI taxonomy): domain Eukaryota; kingdom Metazoa; phylum Chordata; class Mammalia; order Rodentia; family Platacanthomyidae; genus Typhlomys; species Typhlomys cinereus. Next base: position 33,260 of record JALPQD010001152.1, on the reverse strand, counting down.
GCTGTTATCAGGCCTTCATGAAATGCAGCCGCCTTTGCCACCGAAAATGCATTACTTTTCAGGCGATGCTAGACCCCACTCACCCACTGGTTCCCTTGAACGCTGTCTTTCTAGACAGTGCCCTCTGAGATCACAATCACACATATTCAATGCTAGGTATCGAGGTCTGCTGGGTGCCCCCCCACCCAAGTGATGTCTCATACACACTTGTGGGAGGTCCTGACATCCCTGTGACGCCCCACATACATTTGTAGGTGTCAGAGTGTAATCGTTAGATCCACATGCCAATTGAGAGCCGCAGGCTGTTTGAGGCACAGCCGTGATGAATCAATGGTTGGCGTGGGCTCTGGAACGAGTACACAAGTGTTTAATTGATACGGAAGACACAGTCTTCCAGTGGTGGGCCAGATAAAAGGCCCTTTCTTGATCCTGTGTTGACTTCCTGTTGAGTTGGTTGCTGGTACATCCTTTCCCTCATTACTGCGGTCCTTGGCTGATGTGAGAGCTCAGCCCCTTGGCCTTGACTCTTTCCTGCTGCCCTGGGAGCCTCGTCTTGTGAATTGTGCTGCTCATCACTGAGGTTAGAGTCCAGCTGTCCCTGGACAACATGTCTTCAATCTGCCTGCTGTCCTTCCCCCGAATCAGAGCCGAGCCTCCACAAACTGCAGCAAAACTGAGACAAGAGACTTTGTCAGGGTTCTTCAGTTTTCTGAGACATTCAGCCTAAGAATGGAGCATGTTTGGGTGGTTACTTTGAAGGACACTGCTTTTATTGAATTGATTTTATATATATATGTGTGTGTGTGTGTGTACATGTATATATATTACACATGTGCATATTCCATCAGTTCTGTTCTTCTGGAGAATGCTGATTAATACACTGACCCTACTGCAAACCCCTCTGGCACCCTAGTTCACTTCTTGGTATCACACTTGTTCAACAGATCCTCACTGCATGCACCCCACATACATGGATAGGTCTTGGGGTCTGTGACATATCACAACCCCCATGCTCCCACACCTCCCCACTGCTGACCCCCCCCCAGACATCCCACTTTGTGGAATCAGTCTGTGCTAGCCATCACCCCACTGTCCAAACACACTGCTAAGTATCTTCCTTTGCTGCAATCCTCCCAGCCCACATGCACTGCATGACATAACACCCTTCTGTTTGTCCCACCACCAGCCATCTCACCATATCTGGTTGTGGATACCAGGCCCTGCAGCATGCCCATGCTCCCTCTGCTCACACCGACTAGGCATCAGGCCCTGCAGGACACCTTGCACCTCCCTATACACACTGCTATTCGTTAGGTCTTTCTGGGCAATCCCAGACAGGCAACCCAGCCCCTGAAGGAGTGAGTAAGGACCTCCTGGAGGCTCCCCTGCCGGTACCACACACACTGCTGGGTAACAGGCTCTGCTGTAGTCCTTGCTACCAGAGTATACACTGCTGGGTATGCAGACTTGGTACACACCATCCCCCCTCTTGCTGAGAAGTAACATATGCATGGAGGAGGCCTGTTGGATTCTCCTTCCTCATGGGAAGCCCACAAAGGCTACTAAATATAAGACCCTGTAGACACCACATCCTGCACCACCACCCAGTTCACAAGGCTAGGTTCAGACAGTACTGGACACCCCCTGCTTGCTGCATAAGACTGCTTTCTAGGTATCAGATCATGCTGGACACCCACTAATACCCCACATTAATGCAAGTTGTTAGACCCAATCACACTCTTAGTGATGGGGCGTCCAGATGACCCTAACACCTAGTGGTGTTGTGGGATGGTGACAGATGAAGGATCTCCAGCAGGGCCTGACAGTTAGTATTATATGTGAGTTAGGCGGCCTGGGACGTACGCTGTTGAAAGAAGTCACTGGTACTAAGAAGTTTATGGGTGGGATCATGGCAGGAAGCGTCCTCCATGGCTTGGAACTGAATCTGGGAGCCAATGTGTCTGACTTCCCTGCTGGCAGTGCCACTGAATCCTCTAATTTATGGCCTGTGTTAGAAGATTTCATTCTGGGTGTGGTCTTGCTTTGCCTCCGTGCTGAGTGTTGAGAATAGACACCCAGGGAGAAGTGTCGTTGCTTCCTCACAGCCAACAAACAAAGGGGACTGAAAGACAGGAGATGGAAGACTCAGGAGGGCCTATGGGGCCTGTGGTACCAGGAAGCACTTCTCAGCATTGGAGAAAGATGGACGAGATCCTCTTCCATGGGTGTGGCCTGCGGCTGTGCTGCTATGATCCAGTCACTATATCTGCATTTGCTCCGGGCCCCGGCCCACCAGATGTGCCTCATGTGACCCGCCCACCAGATGTGCTTCATGTGACCCACATGTGAGATGGTTGGAGATGCTAAGAAGTTCACCCGTGGGATCAGAGGGATTGGATCAGTGACCCGCAGCTCGGGCCTGAGCTGCTCCTGCTGGCGACTCTTAGAGCAGCTCAGAGGGGAAGGAGGCAGCTGGGGTACCTGTTGTACTTAATGAAAAAAATACATGATGTCATCGTGTTTCTCCTCCCATCTCACTCTGGGAAGCAGCTCCTGCAGAGATGCCAGCATGGTCCTCAAAGCCCCCGTTGCCATCATTTCTCTGTGGATGTGAGAAGAAGCCTGATGCAATGAGACATCTCTGTGCATCCCCAAGCCGTGGTCTCTCTGAGTGACCACCACCCACTGCCAGAGATCGTGATCACCTGGCTTGCTCGACCCCTGGACATCAGCCTCATCATGAGCCGTCACACTCAGTCACCGGCACTGCTGAAGCCTGGTGGCACGTGCGTCTTGTCGTACTAGCTTCTCCTTCCTCTGAAGGCTTTGGGCTCCCTGTTTGAGCAGGACAAGGTGTCCAGGAGACACTAGCTGCACCCGATGTCCTCCAGGACTGTCCTGTGTTGTTACAAGGCACGGTGTTTTCCTGGCTCTGCTGGTGCGCTGTAGGTAAACTGTGGCAGTTCATAAAAATGAAAGGACAGGATTTGTTATAAATGAGCTCACAGGGCATTCCAGAATATTCTCTGAGTGTTCCTGTGATAATAGGCTCTCGCCGTCTTGTCCAGGGTGAAAATTCCTGTCTTCCAAAGAATGAGAACACAAGTGCAAACAGCATTTCCCCGGCTTCACGGCGTCGCCTCCCCTTCCTCCATCCACAAGGCATGGTGTCGCCTCTCTCTAAACTGCTGCTTGTTTGTTGTCACAGTTAACTTTCCCCAACTCCCTCCGCACCTGTGTGTTCAATTCCACATGCTTCTGCGAGGTCGCTAAGGGCACGGAACCTTCCCAAGTGAACCATGGACCAGCGTGGAGATCCTTGAAGCTGCCCTGGGGCTGAGAAATAGGAAAGACAGAAAAATAAATTAACACACAGAAACTGACACAGGGAGAACTAGCCCCGAGAGGTGGAGCAATCCACAGTCCCCACCGTGGGAGAACGGGGAAAAGCTGCCCTCAAGTCTTGCCCAATTTTATTTCTACATGGGGAGAATCGGGGAAGTGGGAATAGTGTGCCAATCCGAGTGCTGTGAGGTGTGGAAGGAGACACGGGAAAGTGGAAGAGCTCTCCTAGTTCCTAGTCTGTGCTTGGATAGTCAGCCTGGGAGCAAGAGAATCAGTATCCCTGGTGTGTAGCATCAGTCAGAGAGAGACAGTCTGCACATGAGACATTCCCATAGAAACAGAAATCCCTAAGGTGTCAGGCTATAGCTTTGGACCGTGAGGGGCTCCAGAAAACGCCAGTGGGTCAGACCAGTGCACTGTACTTCCTTTTTCTTGATGAGTTCAGGATGTTGACTCCTTTCAGCTTTTCCAGGACTTTCTTCGGGTGAAGGGGACCTCCTGTTGCCACAGGCAAGTGTCCTGTGCACCGCCTCCCACTAGGCGGCACGCTACAACCTTGTGCAAACGAGAGGGTCTGATTCATTAACTAATCTGTGTGAGAGGCACAGTGTACCAAGTGCAGTGTGGGATCGTGGACACACTGCGGTGACCAAGATGCGGTCTTCTCCTAGGGGGTGAAACCTAGTACATGACAGAGGAGAGGATGAGGGTGCTGAGCGACATGAGGACCTGCAGTCAGTCCTAGCTTGTGGCACATATGCATGTTCTACGTACCCCCCCCACACACACACAGCAGAGACCTGTAGTTCACCTCAGTGTTTTCAAAGGACGGAGCGTGGTCCTCAGAGTCCATCTGGAGGAACTGCTGCAGAGTGTACAATGGGATCTCGGATGAAATGACTTCCCAGACCCCATCAGAGCAGAGGCGAATTCAGCACAGAAAATAAATCCCCTCACATGCGCTCCTATGTATCAGCCCTGCTAGTACCACCCAAAGCACCATCACCCCAGAGTCATTCCACAGCATTTTATCCTCCTGGACAGCCCTGCACTGCCATGGCCGCACACATCCGTAGGTATCAGCTCCTGTGGTCACACCCACCACCACATCACATACACCGCTATCCATCAGGTCCTTTTGGACACAGCCTGGCTTGCACGTGAAATTCAAGGTAGGTATCAGAACCTGCAAGTCACACTGCACGTGTATTCTAGGATTCGGAACCCGTGGACTTTCCCCCACAGCTCACATAAAGTACTGTGCGTCAGATCACACTTGGCACACACCACCTAGTGCTGAATATGTAATGGTAGAAAGGTGGGATTTCACAGTATTGCCTGGAAGACTCAAGTGTATGCTAGAGATCAGCAGACGTGGGCTTACTTGGTCTGAAACCTAGATCATCATGATGAGATGGTGGGGAGGCACCAAACTGGACCAGATCATTGGCACTGCATGGAGGCTGTCTACCATGTTCTGGTGCCTAATACCAGACAGAAGATTGTACATCTGTTACTGTAGGTGCAGCTGCCCACATGGGGTTGTCAGTGGTGGTTTTACAGAAGCAGTTTATGCAAAGCATTGGGTAGAGGGCAAGCCTTAATGACCAGATAAGTTCAGTAGATATAGGGTACTGTTGGGGTGATTCTCAGTGAACATGGTACCTACAAGTGTACAAGGGGTGGTACGAGATTTTCTTTAGGACCTTTCAGGTAGCAGTGATGGGGGGGATCAAGAGGAATCCTGCAGGGTTTCGTACCTACTGAATATACAAGCAGAGGAACAGAGCAGCAAGATCTGCTATCTAGTGATGACTGTGGCCTGGCAGCAGCTGGGGATGGGACGTCTAGCAGGGTCTAACAGTACAACACTGTGTGTGCGGAGGCGGGCAGGCAGACAGACTGGGGCATGTGTCCTGCAGGGCCTGACAATCAGCAGTGTACGTTGAGCTTCTGCAAGGGCCAGGAATCTCCCATGGACTAATACCTAGAAGACTGTGGGACATAAGCAGGGGTCCAGATGGAAACGAAGCACAGCAAGTGGAGGGAGAGCAGTCTGGGGTGGTGGTAACCAGAAGTGCCTGAAATATAGAAGCTTATACGTAACGGACACAATGGATGACATTTCACAAGTACCGACACTTAGACTATACCGGACACTCCTCGTGGCACACCATATAAACTTGTACCTATCAGCAACTACAAGATGAGGCCACGGGGTTCATCACACACTAGGTACCAGCCTTTCAAATGACATACGCCCCTAGTTATTAGGCCCTGCTGGCCACCTTGTTCCTGGCAGAGACCCAGATAACACTGCTGGTTTCAGGCCCTGCTGGACAGTCCCCACTGATTAGTCTTCCTATGACACCACATTTACACTGCTAGAAATCAGGCCCTGTTGAAAGGCACCCTACTGCCCCACACAGACTTGAAGCTCTCAGAGCCTGCTGGACAACCCTGGCACCTTGCCCACCTCACAGTAATCGCTAAACATCAGACCCTGCTTTAACCTCCAACCTACTGTCCGCAACCCCCAGCTTCGTGTCAGGCCCTGCAAGACACTGGCCTGCAGTTCCGCATACATTGCGACGTATCACACCCTGCCCCACACCCCCAACTGCAACCACACACAGCCCACCATCCATTCACACTGCTGCATGTCAGGCTGTCGCTGTCCTGCAGCGACTGTGAACCGAACCCGAGGGGAGGGGTGAGGATTAAAATTCAGACACAAATGTCTTTTTCACAGAGGGCATGCCTTGCAAGCAGTCAACAGGCAGCCTCGAATCTTTATTTCATACAGTATTTATACAGAAAGAGAATCGTTAAAAACAGAGTGCGGGAATAAACGCAGTTGAAAATGCAGCTGTGTAAACCAGCTCATTATTTCCCTTCCTTATCCACAGAATTCAAGGAATAGACATAGCACTTGAGGCCCAAACAATTAATGGGCAAAACACATTCTTGGCAGAATATTCACTTCTTTCAAGGTTAATAAGCAAGATTGTACTCTCGACCTCACTACTCAGGGCCCAAAAGACTTCAAGATGGAGTTGCTCAGGCTCCCACAATTATGGGAACATGTCTTTATGACCCACAGAAACTAAAAGATCCACCAAGCATATTCACAGTGCATCGGCACTCAGGACTCATGTCCCGGCCATGTGATTTATAACAGTCATCAATAAATATGCTCCCCACATCAGGCCCTGAGGGAACACTCCTGCCATCTCCCCGCCCCCCCGCGCCCCTAGAGTGCTGTAGAAATGTATTGTGGGATTCACTCTGCCTTCTGGCACCCCAAATCCACTGCAAAGTATCACCCCTCCTGGAGCAACCCCACCATGGAGGCTGCACATAGAGCACCAGGCTTCGGGTCCAACTTGACACCCTCCATCCATCATAGATAAAGCTCTGTGTGGCACTATTGATTCAGGGAGGCCTTAGCCTGGAACCCCGAATCCAGCAGGTTATAGACAAAGCCCGAGCAAGTACCGACAAGCCCCGGACACGTCCCAATAGAGGAACCATGCAGGTGGAGGGATGAATAACCAATGGGAAGTGGCCATCTGACCTGCCTCTGCAATGGACACCTAGTAAACAGCTAAATGATTAGTGGCTGTTCTCCCTCCCCCGAGCAGAGAGGTGGCAACACCTGATTGGACCCCTGACCCTATATAAGCTCAAGTACTTCCTTGAATGAACGAGTCTGCAGCAGCTCGTCTCTGCTCCCTTCTCATCTGACTCCCGGAGTCTGTGTGGTGACTCCGCGCCGCTCACCCCCTCGCCTCGAGCCCCAAGGCCCCTGCTGACTTTCCCCTTCCTTTCCCCCGGCTGGCCCGGTGGGGATTCGGCAATAGTTCTGATGTCAGACCAAGGTAGATTCAGCTCTACTGCAGTCACAGAGGGTAAGTGATTATGCATAAGCCCATATTGGGTACCAAATGTTGCTGCCACATTTTAAGTTCGGGTATGAGTCCGTGTTGGCCTCCAATGTCCTGTTGGCCTGCTAGATGTCAGTCCTTGTTAGATACTTGGGCCTCCCTCTGAAACCACACATGTATGCTTGGTGGAGGCTCTGTTGTGCCCAAGCGATTCCTTTGGTGTATCAGCCAATACTGCATGGCTTTCACTCTGTGCATCTCATATACACACACATATCAGATGCAGCACCCACACCAAAAACCTGGCCTCATACACAATGCTAGGAATTGAGCGCTGTTGGATGAACCCACAGAAGTCACCAAACTCGCCACAAACTATTAGATATGAGGCTATTTCCCAAGATGTGCTACGCCCCTCACACTGCAGCATACGACACGCTAAATAGTAGATCTTACAGACACCCATACCAAGCCCCATTGCTGCTCACATGCATGACTAGGAAGCAGACCGTCCTGGGCACTCCCTGACGTGCCACACACACCAACAAAGATCAGCTCCAATCATGCACATCTGATGCCTCATGGTCTCCCGAGGGCTAGCAGGCCTTTCTGGGCCCCACGCAGCTCCCACAGATACTACTAGATGCCAGCTGATACTCCACTGGACACCCATAGATCTCGGGTCCTGCTTACACTCCCTGATGTGCCACCTGGACTACCAGGTGTCAGCTGGAATTACACAGAGCTGACGCCACATTGGACACTGATAGGTCTCGGGCCCTTGTGGGAGACCCGCCCAGATGCCACCTACACTACCCACTCTCAAACCCACTACACAATGCTCCACACTCCTGTTATTCCTACTCGGCTGTTTGCCAAGATCTGCTACGGCACTCGCCCTGCAGGATACACCACGCTAGGTAGTAGAGCCCACAGACACACACTGGGAAGGTGAGCAGAGGCAGGAGGATCTTCAGGGCTGGGGGCTGGGGCACCAGTTTAAGAGGGAACGAGAGTGTCATTTCGGCTTAGGATTCCCAGTTATGTTTAGAACCATGGCAGGTGAGTTCCAACCCACAGTAGGAGCCCAGGGAGCTGGCCACACCATATCTGCAGGAATCGCTGTGAAAGGGACAAACTTCCTCACTTGCTTAATCTATCTATATGCGAAAGTACTGAACCATTTGTCCCCACACACTAGGGACTGGCTATTTCCATGTCTATTAGCTAATATCCCTCAGAACCTGCCTTCAAAGGTGTCTATAAACTCAGTTCTCCATTGTCCAGCTGACAGCGGCATCCAGCTGGCTTACTGGAGGAGCCCCAGCCCGCATGTCTCAGTGCCTTCCCCGGGAGGAGGCCAGGGCGGCTTGGGGGGAAGCTGGCAGTGCAGCCCAGCAGCAAGCCTGGTGGTCCTGTGCTGCACGGCTCTGTCCACCGCAGCCTTCTGCAGACCACCACTGAGTCTGAGCCCGGGACAGAGCAGCAGACACATCTCTCCTGGTCTCTGAAGGCCCAGGGCCGACCGGGGAATGGGGGCAGGGAGGGAGAGGCAGTCTTCACACCCACGGAACAAGTGATTGGTGGCGAAGCTGGCTTTTAGGAAGTGATTCTGGTTTCATTGTTTTCGCCCTTTTTCATGAACTGCGCCTTGTTCCCGACTGTCTGTCCTTGGGAATTAGGGAAGGTTTTCTGGGAAAACTCATTGCTAGATAGACTTTTGAGCTCCCAGTAAACAAAGCTGAGAAGTCTGTGATTGAAAACAACAGGCAGGCAGGTGCGCCGTTTCGTAAAGAGGAAACAGAGTTCTGAGGTGTTGGGAGAGCTGCACCTTTGGATGCTCTCTTTCCCCCAGAGAGCAGCAGGAGCATGGTGGAGGTGGGAGACAGCTGGAAGGTCCCCGTGGGACTCCAGGCCCGCGTGCACGGACCTGGGCATCTCTACACACACTGCCACGTCTGTCCTGTGAATGGCAATGCTTGTGAAAGAAATTCTAGAGCAAGCCCAACTTCGGGAAGTGTGAAGCCCATGCGCTCAGAGCACACTGGCCTCATCGCCGAGCAGGGAAAGGCTGAGTGAGACGGGGGAGGCAGAGAACGTGGATGAGAATCCATCCCTGACAAGTGAACAGGGCTGGCAAGGTGAGCAGAGGCAGGAGGATCTTCAGGGCCGGGGGCTGGGGCCCGGCTGCCTCTTCCCGCCGCCCCTCCCCCACTCCCCCCAAGCCTTTGTGATGAGGAGACCTGAGTTCTATGAAGCAGGCCTGGGCCCTCCCGGCAACTCCCAAACAGAACTCTCAGAGCTCAGTTGCCTGAGCGCAACCGTGATATCCACATGGATATCCCGGAGATAGAGCGTCTTTTGGCCAGAGTTGAGGCTTGTTTACCAAGGTCCCCTGGTACTCCGTGGCCAGGGAATGTTGTCTCTGCGCTTGTGTGGACGCTGGGGCTTCTGCTCCTGGTGTTGCTCTGGCTCCAGGGCACCCCAGCCGCACCTCCAGCGGGGAAGAAAGACTTCGGCACACCGGTAAGGAGCTCTCCACCACACCCAAGGGAGAATGGTTGTCTCTCTGCTTTTCTTTGCTTCACCTGATGCCCGTGAAGGGAAGGGATGGATGAGGCCATGGGGGCAAAGAACAGGTCCTCCTTCTCCTGGAAAGCACCAGACAGGGCGGGAGGACACCAAGCTGCAGGAAAAGAACTCACAGGTCTTGTAAAGCAAGGAGAGGAGAGAGGCACACGACAAGGAGCTTGTCAGTGAGATAGGGACTGGGGCCCGAGCTCTTCCTCAACGGCCTTATGTTTGTCAGGCTGAGACGATTTGGAACATCCAGTGTGGGAAGAGGAAGAGGAAGAGGAAGGGGCGGATGCGTCCTGCAGGTAGGCTCCCCAGACGTTCCTCCCCGCGCCCCGTCCCTGCGTGCCCAGAGCCCTGTGAGTTGCAGACCCTCGGGAGCAAGGCTGCTGGCAACCACATCAGAAGCCACATCCTTGCCCGAGTCTGGGTTGGAGGCCACTAGAGCTGCCTCTGCTGGTGTTGCCCAGCAGGTCGTCTGGAAAGAAGCGGAGTCCTGCTGCCGGCCAGAGGATGGGGAGCTTCTGGGTCCTTGGGGCATTGCAAGGCTGCTTCAAGTAAGACTCGCTCATCCTCCCATCGCTGGTCCTCTTCCCCAGGGGGGAGGCCACCAAGCCCGCGGAGGTCAACTCAAGTGCATTGGTCCGTGGCGGCGTGACTTCTCCCCCTGCCCCGTCCCCTGCTGTCACTCGAGACGTCCGTGTGGCCTGGGACACCGATGCCTGAGGCGCACACACTTTCCATCTCCCACGCTTCCTACCCAGGGATGTCTCCTTGTCTCCTGTTGGAACCCAGGACCTTCCTTCCCTGTCCCTGAAAGTGGGAAGCAAACCAAAGCCTTCCTCTTTCCGTTTCCTCTTGTTCCTAGGGTTCCTCCAGGATACAAGGAGCATAGTCCCTGGAGACTAGAGTATGGGAGAATCTGTCCTACTACCTATCCTCCCTCTTGACCCTGTGAAATTTTGCCCTAACCTGGAGTGGTATCGTTCTTCCCATGCTAAAGGGCCAAGCCTGGAGGAGGACACCTCGTGCGGCCCCTCGGCCGAGGAGAACGACGTGGCCAGCGTGTTCGGCATGAAGATTTATGGAAGATGTGCTTCTCTCATGCCACCGCCGAAATGTCATCTGAGTTCCTCGACACCCGCTAGGAAGAGACTCGACGAGATCCAAGGATCCCCTCACTCAGAGACACTTGGCCGTAAGTTCATGCGCAACGCCACAAGCATCTTTCCCATCATGGCACGAGAAGCCATGCCTTCCGTGTGCTCAGTCCAAAAGATCATCACTGCTAATATTGCTGCTGCTGGCAGCATTTGTCGCTGGGACGTCCTCTTGGCCCACTGCAGGGATCCCGCACACATCTTTCCCAGGGCGACAAGCGAAGCCGTGGAAGGCGCGTGCTCGGTCCAGCGGAGAATCGTTCCTCAGGTGCTTGACATTCAGAGCGTTCTGCGCCGGTCCACCAGCTCAGCAAACCACTGGCAGCAGGCCACGACTATCTTTCCCGTCGTGGCAGATGCAGCCAAGGGAGGGATGTGCTCATTTACAGAGATAATCATTCCCGACAGTCCTCGTCACTAAGAGCATTTCGTGCCACTATCTACTCTTGGCCCGATACTGGCTTCAACCACCACAGCCCGGGCTGTCTTCTCTCACTGAGCCTTCTCTTCTTGTTATGAGGAGTGCAGGTGAACCTCCCCTCACAGCCCTCACTCTGCCCATTAAGTGCCTCCCTGATATGGATCCCAAGAAGCAAGCCAAGAGCAAGGGCAAGGGAGACGGGAACGGGAGCTGCCAGCACATCACCGCCTTGCCTCCCAGCTGCCTAGCGCCTCTCCCTGCTTCTGCGAAGGCCAGAAGAAGTCCACGTGGAGAACAAAGCAAGGACTCGTTGGCCCCCTTGCCCGCAGAGGAAGCCAATGGGATGGCCCCCACAAAGACAAGTGTAGGGGCTGAAACCACCCAGCGCCAGGATGCGGCCCCTGGAGCACGTGACCCCATCGCCCAGACCCGGGAGGGAGCCGCCACGGCTGTTCCCAAGAGAAGGCGGCGCTGGAGGAGGGTGAGCACCAGAATGCGTGCTCTGTTTGCAAGGCCTTTCGGCTGCCTGTGCTCCTCTAAGACCAGCCTGGCCTCCGTGAGGTAAGGGGTATGGTGAAAGGAGACAAGGTGGACTCTCAATGGAAATTCGGGAGGTGGGCTTGCTAAGGTGCATTTCTAAAGATGGCGCCCAGCTCAAAATTTAGATGTGTTCATGTGGGCACACAGCAGTGGCTGTACTGACAACAGGGACACAGAAACACACACTAACACACCACACACACACACACACACACACAACAAATACACAACACACACAAACACACACACACACACACACACACACACACACACACACACACACACACACAGAGTGTTATGTGCCTTTCTGCTTTTCTGTTTTCAGTGATGAAGACGAGCACCTGTTCCCTGGCCATTGAGGGAGGCTCTCGGGACCGAACACAAGAAAGAAACCCAGGCCCAATTCCTGACTATTGCTGAGTTATTTTACCCACTACTGTTTGCTGAGTTATTTTACCCACACTGTTTGCTGAGTTATTTTACCCACACTGTTTGCTGAGTTATTTTATCCACATTGTTTGCTGAGTTATTTTACCCATATTGTTTGATAGGAATTTATTGTTAGATTGTTTGTTATTATTTTTTTTCTTGTTTTCATTAAATGTTGGTTTTCTGTTCAATCTGTCTTGCCCGGCTCTTCTTTTGGGAGACAAAACTCAGCTGTGGCCGGGGCAGAGAAAAGACCAAGGGGATCCCGCACAGGACATGCGCAACCTGCCTTCAGGCCTCAAACTTCTGCCTGACCTTCAGATCTGGGGCCTCGGATTTGGGGGATGAGGCTGGCCAGGAGCTCTCTCCAATTGCTTCCGGAAATAGGCAGAGGGGAGTTTGCAAGGGCGGGAGCTGGACCGTCATCTTCCATGGCAGTGAGTAGGGAAACAGGTTCCCGGCGAGGATGCGGCTGGACTGACATGAGTAACAGCTGACAGTCCCTTTGTGCGCTGGACAGTCTTAATCTGTTTTGTGCAGTGGACGCAGGAAGCTGCACGTTCAACTCCACTGGGGAAGCCTGGGAGGGGCTGTCGGAGCCTGCGCTGGCACCCAGTGTGGCGTGGGGACACAGAGGGCTGTCGCCGCAGGCTGTCCACCAGCCACAGGCCTAGCAGGCGCTTAACTGACTGCATGCACATCCTGCTGTTCCTTAAGGATGTTGAAGCAGATGTTGGTCTCATCTTCCCATTCTTGAATCACTACAGCACCAGTTTAAGAGGGAACGAGAGTGTCATTTCGGCTTAGGATTCCCAGTTACTGTTTAGAACCATGGCAGGTGAGTTCCAACCCACAGTAGGAGCCCAGGGAGCTGGCCACACCATATCTGCAGGAATCGCTGTGAAAGGGACAAACTTCCTCACTTGCTTAATCTATCTATATGCGAAAGTACTGAACCATTTGTCCCCACACACTAGGGACTGGCTATTTCCATGTCTATTAGCTAATATCCCTCAGAACCTGCCTTCAAAGGTGTCTATAAACTCAGTTCTCCATTGTCCAGCTGACAGCGGCATCCAGCTGGCTTACTGGAGGAGCCCCAGCCCGCATGTCTCAGTGCCTTCCCCGGGAGGAGGCCAGGGCGGCTTGGGGGGAAGCTGGCAGTGCAGCCCAGCAGCAAGCCTGGTGGTCCTGTGCTGCACGGTGCTGTCCACTGCAGCCTTCTGCAGACCACCACTGAGTCTGAGCCCGGGACAGAGCAGCAGACACATCTCTCCTGGTCTCTGAAGGCCCAGGGCCGACCGGGGGAATGGGGGCAGGGAGGGAGAGGCAGTCTTCACACCCACGGAACAAGTGATTGGTGGCGAAGCTGGCTTTTAGGAAGTGATTCTGGTTTCATTGTTTTCGCCCTTTTTCATGAACTGCGCCTTGTTCCCGACTGTCTGTCCTTGGGAATTAGGGAAGGTTTTCTGGGAAAACTCATTGCTAGATAGACTCTTGAGCTCCCAGTAAACAAAGCTGAGAAGTCCTGTGATTGAAAACAACAGGCACGCAGGTGCGCCGTTTCGTAAAGAGGAAACAGAGTTCTGAGGTGTTGGGAGAGCTGCACCTTTGGATGCTCTCTTTCCCCCAGAGAGCAGCAGGAGCGTGGTGGAGGTGGGAGACAGCCGGAAGGTCCCCGTGGGACTCCAGGCCCGCGTGCACGGACCTGGGCAGCTCTACACACACTGCCACGTCTGTCCTGTGAATGGCAATGCTTGTGAAAGAAATTCTAGAGCAAGCCCAACTTCGGGAAGTGTGAAGCCCATGCGCTCAGAGCACACTGGCCTCATCGCCGAGCAGGGAAAGGCTGAGTGAGACGGGGGAGGCAGAGAACGTGGATGAGAATCCATCCCTGACAAGTGAACAGGGCTGGCAAGGTGAGCAGAGGCAGGAGGATCTTCAGGGCCGGGGGCTGGGGCCCGGCTGCCTCTTCCCGCCGCCCCTCCCCCACTCCCCCCCAAGCCTTTGTGATGAGGAGACCTGAGTTCTATGAAGCAGGCCTGGGTCCTCCCGGCAACTCCCAAACAGAACTCTCAGAGCTCAGTTGCCTGAGCGCAACCGTGATATCCACATGGATATCCCGGAGATAGAGCGTCTTTTGGCCAGAGTTGAGGCTTGTTTACCAAGGTCCCCTGGTACTCCGTGGCCAGGGAATGTTGTCTCTGCACTTGTGTGGACGCTGGGGCTTCTGCTCCTGGTGCTGCTCTGGCTCCAGGGCACCCCAGCCGCACCTCCAGCGGGGAAGAAAGACTTCGGCACACCGGTAAGGAGCTCCCCACCACACCCAAGGGAGAATGGTTGTCTCTCTGCTTTTCTTTGCTTCACCTGATGCCCGTGAAGGGAAGGGATGGATGAGGCCATGGGGGCAAAGAACAGGTCCTCCTTCTCCTGGAAAGCACCAGACAGGGCGGGAGGACACCAAGCTGCAGGAAAAGAACTCACAGGTCTTGTAAAGCAAGGAGAGGAGAGAGGCACACGACAAGGAGCTTGTCAGTGAGACAGGGACTGGGGCCCCAGCTCTTCCTCAACGGCCTTATGTTTGTCAGGCTGAGACGATTTGGAACATCCAGTGTGGGAAGAGGAAGAGGAAGAGGAAGGGGCGGATGCGTCCTGCAGGTAGGCTCCCCAGACGTTCCTCCCCGCGCCCCGTCCCTGCGTGCCCAGAGCCCTGTGAGTTGCAGACCCTCGGGAGCAAGGCTGCTGGCAACCACATCAGAAGCCACATCCTTGCCCGAGTCTGGGTTGGAGGCCACTAGAGCTGCCTCTGCTGGTGTTGCCCAGCAGGTCGTCTGGAAAGAAGCGGAGTCCTGCTGCCGGCCAGAGGATGGGGAGCTTCTGGGTCCTTGGGGCATTGCAAGGCTGCTTCAAGTAAGACTCGCTCATCCTCCCATCGCTGGTCCTCTTCCCCAGGGGGGAGGCCACCAAGCCCGCGGAGGTCAACTCAAGTGCATTGGTCCGTGGCGGCGTGACTTCTCCCCCTGCCCCGTCCCCTGCTGTCACTCGAGACGTCCGTGCGGCCTGGGACACCGATGCCTGAGGCGCACACACTTTCCATCTCCCACGCTTCCTACCCAGGGATGTCTCCTTGTCTCCTGTTGGAACCCAGGACCTTCCTTCCCTGTCCCTGAAAGTGGGAAGCAAACCAAAGCCTTCCTCTTTCCATTTCCTCTTGTTCCTAGGGTTCCTCCAGGATACAAGGAGCATAGTCCCTGGAGACTAGAGTATGGGAGAATCTGTGCTACTACCTATCCTCCCTCTTGACCCTGTGAAATTTTGCCCTAACCTGGAGTGGTATCGTTCTTCCCATGCTAAAGGGCCAAGCCTGGAGGAGGACACCTCGTGCGGCCCCTCGGCCGAGGAGAACGACGTGGCCAGCGTGTTCGGCATGAAGATTTATGGAAGATGTGCTTCTCTCATGCCACCGCCGAAATGTCATCTGAGTTCCTCGACACCCGCTAGGAAGAGACTCGACGAGATCCAAGGATCCCCTCACTCAGAGACACTTGGCCGTAAGTTCATGCGCAACGCCACAAGCATCTTTCCCATCATGGCACGAGAAGCCATGCCTTCCGTGTGCTCAGTCCAAAGATCATCACTGCTAATATTGCTGCTGCTGGCAGCATTTGTCGCTGGGACGTCCTCTTGGCCCACTGCAGGGATCCCGCACACATCTTTCCCAGGGCGACAAGCGAAGCCGTGGAAGGCGCGTGCTCGGTCCAGCGGAGAATCGTTCCTCAGGTGCTTGACATTCAGAGCGTTCTGCGCCGGTCCACCAGCTCAGCAAACCACTGGCAGCAGGCCACGACTATCTTTCCCGTCGTGGCAGATGCAGCCAAGGGAGGGATGTGCTCATTTACAGAGATAATCATTCCCGACGTCCTCGTCACTAAGAGCATTTCGTGCCACTATCTACTCTTGGCCCGATACTGGCTTCAACCACCACAGCCCGGGCTGTCTTCTCTCACTGAGCCTTCTCTTCTTGTTATGAGGAGTGCAGGTGAACCTCCCCTCACAGCCCTCACTCTGCCCATTAAGTGCCTCCCTGATATGGATCCCAAGAAGCAAGCCAAGAACAAGTGCAAGGGAGACGGGAACGGGAGCTGCCAGCACATCACCGCCTTGCCTCCCAGCTGCCTAGCGCCTCTCCCTGCTTCTGCGAAGGCCAGAAGAAGTCCACGTGGAGAACAAAGCAAGGACTCGTTGGCCCCCTTACCCGCAGAGGAAGCCAATGGGATGGCCCCCACAAAGACAAGTGTAGGGGCTGAAACCACCCAGCGCCAGGATGCGGCCCCTGGAGCACGTGACCCCATCGCCCAGACCCGGGAGGGAGCCGCCACGGCTGTTCCCAAGAGAAGGCGGCGCTGGAGGAGGGTGAGCACCAGAATGCGTGCTCTGTTTGCAAGGCCTTTCGGCTGCCTGTGCTCCTCTAAGACCAGCCTGGCCTCCGTGAGGTAAGGGGTATGGTGAAAGGAGACAAGGTGGACTCTCAATGGAAATTCGGGAGGTGGGCTTGCTAAGGTGCATTTCTAAAGACGGCGCCCAGCTCAAAATTTAGATGTGTTCATGTGGGCACACAGCAGTGGCTGTACTGACAACATGGACACAGAAACACACACTAACACACCACACACACACACACACACAACAAATACACAACACACACAAACACACACACACACACACACATACACACACACACACACACACACACACACACACACACACACACACACAGAGTGTTATGTGCCTTTCTGCTTTTCTGTTTTCAGTGATGAAGACGAGCACCTGTTCCCTGGCCATTGAGGGAGGCTCTCGGGACCGAACACAAGAAAGAAACCCAGGCCCAATTCCTGACTATTGCTGAGTTATTTTACCCACACTGTTTGCTGAGTTATTTTACCCACACTGTTTGCTGAGTTATTTTATCCACATTGTTTGCTGAGTTATTTTACCCATATTGTTTGATAGGAATTTATTGTTAGATTGTTTGTTATTATTTTTTTTCTTGTTTTCATTAAATGTTGGTTTTCTGTTCAATCTGTCTTGCCCGGCTCTTCTTTTGGGAGACAAAACTCAGCTGTGGCCGGGGCAGAGAAAAGACCAAGGGGATCCCGCACAGGACATGCGCAACCTGCCTTCAGGCCTCAAACTTCTGCCTGACCTTCAGATCTGGGGCCTCGGATTTGGGGGATGAGGCTGGCCAGGAGCTCTCTCCAATTGCTTCCGGAAATAGGCAGAGGGGAGTTTGCAAGGGCGGGAGCTGGACCGTCATCTTCCATGGCAGTGAGTAGGGAAACAGGTTCCCGGCGAGGATGCGGCTGGACTGACATTAGTAACAGCCGACAGTCCCTTTGTGCGCTGGACAGTCTTAATCTGTTTTGTGCAGTGGACGCAGGAAGCTGCACGTTCAACTCCACTGGGGAAGCCTGGGAGGGGCTGTCGGAGCCTGCGCTGGCACCCAGTGTGGCGTGGGGACACAGAGGGCTGTCGCCGCAGGCTGTCCACCAGCCACAGGCCTAGCAGGCGCTTACCTGACTGCATGCACATCCTGCTGTTCCTTAAGGATGTTGAAGCAGATGTTGGTCTCATCTTCCCATTCTTGAATCACTACAGCACCAGTTTAAGAGGGAACGAGAGTGTCATTTCGGCTTAGGATTCCCAGTTATGTTTAGAACCATGGCAGGTGAGTTCCAACCCACAGTAGGAGCCCAGGGAGCTGGCCACACCATATCTGCAGGAATCGCTGTGAAAGGGACAAACTTCCTCACTTGCTTAATCTATCTATATGCGAAAGTACTGAACCATTTGTCCCCACACACTAGGGACTGGCTATTTCCATGTCTATTAGCTAATATCCCTCAGAACCTGCCTTCAAAGGTGTCTATAAACTCAGTTCTCCATTGTCCAGCTGACAGCGGCATCCAGCTGGCTTACTGGAGGAGCCCCAGCCCGCATGTCTCAGTGCCTTCCCCGGGAGGAGGCCAGGGCGGCTTGGGGGGAAGCTGGCAGTGCAGCCCAGCAGCAAGCCTGGTGGTCCTGTGCTGCACGGTGCTGTCCACTGCAGCCTTCTGCAGACCACCACTGAGTCTGAGCCCGGGACAGAGCAGCAGACACATCTCTCCTGGTCTCTGAAGGCCCAGGGCCGAACCGGGGAATGGGGGCAGGGAGGGAGAGGCAGTCTTCACACCCACGGAACAAGTGATTGGTGGCGAAGCTGGCTTTTAGGAAGTGATTCTGGTTTCATTGTTTTCGCCCTTTTTCATGAACTGCGCCTTGTTCCCGACTGTCTGTCCTTGGGAATTAGGGAAGGTTTTCTGGGAAAACTCATTGCTAGATAGACTTTTGAGCTCCCAGTAAACAAAGCTGAGAAGTCTGTGATTGAAAACAACAGGCAGGCAGGTGCGCCGTTTCGTAAAGAGGAAACAGAGTTCTGAGGTGTTGGGAGAGCTGCACCTTTGGATGCTCTCTTTCCCCCAGAGAGCAGCAGGAGCATGGTGGAGGTGGGAGACAGCTGGAAGGTCCCCGTGGGACTCCAGGCCCGTGTGCACGGACCTGGACAGCTCTACACACACTGCCACGTCTGTCCTGTGAATGGCAGTGCTCCTCACTCAGAGACACTCGGCAATGCCTTCGTGTGGAACACCTACCTCAAGGATCTTTCCTGTCACGGCAAAAGAAACCGTGGGAGGAGAGTGCTCACTCCAAAAGATCATCACTGCTAATATTGTTGCCGCCGGCAGCATTTTTCCCTGGGACGTCCTCTTGACCCACTGCAAGCATCCCGCACACATCTTTCTCATCATGGCATATGAAGCCATGGGAGGAATATGCTCCGTCCAAAAGATCATCAACGTTAATGTTTCTGCCACTTTCTTAATGCCGTTGCCACTACCAGTACCCCCTGGGCACAGCGCGGGTCTCAACCACCACAGCCCGGGCTGTCTTCTCTCACTGAGCCTTCTCCTCTTGTTATGAGGAGTGCAGGTGAACCTCCCCTCACAGCCCTCACTCTGCCCATTAAGTGCCTCCCTGATATGGATCCCAAGAAGCAAGCCAAGAGCAAGTGCAAGGGAGACGGGAACGGGAGCTGCCAGCACATCACCGCCTTGCCTCCCAGCTGCCTAGCGCCTCTCCCTGCTTCTGCGAAGGCCAGAAGAAGTCCACGTGGAGAACAAAGCAAGGACTCGTTGGCCCCCTTGCCCGCAGAGGAAGCCAATGGGATGGCCCCCACAAAGACAAGTGTAGGGGCTGAAACCACCCAGCGCCAGGATGCGGCCCCTGGAGCACGTGACCCCATCGCCCAGACCCGGGAGGGAGCCGCCACGGCTGTTCCCAAGAGAAGGCGGCGCTGGAGGAGGGTGAGCACCAGAATGCGTGCTCTGTTTGCAAGGCCTTTCGGCTGCCTGTGCTCCTCTAAGACCAGCCTGGCCTCCGTGAGGTAAGGGGTATGGTGAAAGGAGACAAGGTGGACTCTCAATGGAAATTCGGGAGGTGGGCTTGCTAAGGTGCATTTCTAAAGATGGCGCCCAGCTCAAAATTTAGATGTGTTCATGTGGGCACACAGCAGTGGCTGTACTGACAACATGGACACAGAAACACACACTAACACACCACACACACGCACACACACACACACACACACACACAGAGTGTTATGTGCCTTTCTGCTTTTCTGTTTTCAGTGATGAAGAGGAGCACCTGTTCCCTGGCCATTGAGGGAGGATCACGGGACCGAACACAAGAAAGAAACCCAGGCCCAGTTTCCTGGTGGAATCGGGCCATTGCTGACCAACTTTACCCACATTATTTGATAGGAATTTATTGTCGTTTTTGGTTTGTTCTCATTCCATGTTCATTTGCTGTTACTCTACTGTGTCCTGTCTTGCCTTTTGGGAGGACAAGAGCCCAGCTATTGCTGGGCTACTAAGCTGATGAGTGTGGCTAGGATCTCTCTCCTAATATTCTGAGATTCTGGAAGTAGGGGGGAGGTTGGATATGTTGGAGCCGGGCTGACCTGACCCTGCTGTCAGGACTGTGATGGGGGAAACAAAGCTCCCATGAGGCTGTCATTCTCTGTCATTAGTGACGGCCAAGAGGCTCTGTGTCCAGTGGACAGTATGAGTCTCTGGGGCACGGGGGCAGTAAACTGTACAGTAATCTTTTCCATGCAGCCTGTGCTAGCAGCCCAGCTGTGGCATGGGGACACAGAAGGCTGTCACCACTGGGAATCCACTCAGGCATTCACTAGTGTAGCAGATGGTAGTCTCATCTTCCCATGTTGAATCACTACAGGACCATGACAGTTTAAGGGAACAAGAGGTTCATTCGGCTTAGGATTCCCGATTACATTTAGTACCATGGCGAGACAATTCAAACCCATATTAGGAGCTCAGGGAACTGGGCACACCACGTCTGCGTTGCTGTGAGCGGCCATGCTTCCTCACTGGCCTAGTGTTTGACAAAATACTGAACCAGATCTACTCATCTTCTCTACCTGGCCAAGAAATGGTCCCCACCCACAGACGGACTGAGCATTCCCACATCTATTTGGGTTTCATCCGAGCTTGTAATTCCTTCTTGCTAATCCATGCTTAGTCCTGAGTTCCTAGTCTGGCAATTATGGTTACAACGGGAAACGCAGAGGAGGAAGCTGCTTTCACTGTGTAGCTCAGCTGACCTTGAACCCATAATCCTCCTTCTTGAATCTCCCACATGGAGAATTTTAAATCTTTCCTTTTTATTTACAAGATGGTATCACATGTTTTATGTGGTTCATAGCTCAAAGATTATCTTAACTAGAAATACTTTATGAGACGAAGTGCTCCAAGCCTTGTGATAAAATGATGTGCAGGCTCAGTTGGCTCATGGTACATGCATGTCATTTGATGCTGACAAAGACTGGCTTCAGGACACCTATAAACACTATATCATGAGGCTTTCAAATCCTTTGGATGAAGTGCCATAGTATTTGCATATATCCAGTACATCTATGCATCCTCCTTTAGATCAGCTATATGTTTGTGTTTCCTAATGTAATAGAAATGTTGTACTAAGGGTTAACACAAGGCACAGATATTATACACATTCAGTCCAGCTGCAATTTTTATTTCTCATTTTTTGGGCACAGGCTCATGTAGTGTAAGCTGGTGTAGTGGAGGAAGACCATGACCTTTTGATCCTCCTGCAGCCAGTGCTAAGATGACAGACTTGAATCACCAAGCGTTTCTGAACTGCTGTAGATCAACCTTCTGGGCTCCCTGCAGAGTGACAGAGTTTGAGCTGCACAAGCACATGCGCTGTCAATGCACTGTGGATTCCTGTTGTTTTTGCAGGACTCAGCTCCCAGCCTGTCTCCCTTCACCACAGAACGAGGTCTGGCTAGGAGAGAGGAAGGGTGTGTCTTTGCCAGCTGGTTCTGTGTTCTGATGGGAAAACTATCCCTTGTATTGTCTGTGCCTTCTGTGAGCAAATGCCTTGGAATGCATGTGTGTCCCTTTTGGTAATTATAGAGTATTAGGATTAGGATCCCCTCTTCTTTCTGGTGCAGATTTTAAATATCGAACATGTTCAGCGTTTGTGGATCAAATTGAAAAGGAATTTTTTTGTAATTAGTTCTTAATGTATTTTTTTAAAAAAAACCCTTATTTAGACATGCACGTGTGTGTGTGTGTGTGGTGTGTGTGTGTGTGTGTGGTGTGTATCAGAGGGGCATTGTGTATCCCTGTGGAGGCCCAAGGGTGACTTCAGAATCATCCCGGATTGCTGGTACCTCCTTTTTGCTTCGCTCTGGGATTTCCCAGGCTCCACCCATGAGGGCTGGAAGTGTAGGCCACAGTTCATGTCTGGAGTTTTTTATGTAGGACTTGGGATCGAAACTCAGGACCTTCTGCTTTCAAGACAGAGTGTTAACTCGTGAGCTATTTCTCCAGCCTGTAATCAGTTTCTTGTACAACGTGTTAATAAACAAACTCATAGATTCCTAACAATGTTTTTAGTATTTACAAGTAAATGATCATTCCTATAGAAAGGTTGAACAGGCATTGATTGAGTGCAGCTATGTCAAGTCTTTGCTTCCAGGATTGAATCGGAGTCTGAGGGCTCAGAGCCTGGGTGAACTGTCAGCTTTCTTCTGACAGAATCTGTGTCACAGAGTGCTTGCTCTCCATTGTTAGTTAAACTGCTTCTAACGAATTTTCAACAGTAGAACCTTGAAATGCACATGCTAGATATATGTTGAAATGATTCAGTTTTTCGTTCTAGGAACACTTCAAGGATTTTTGGTTTTGTTTCCTAAAGTTAGCATTAGAAAAGGCAATTTAATGATAAATTTCCCATTTATATTTTTTCTGCAATTTTTATAGCTATTTGTTTAAAAGGATTTTAAAAAAGCATTCCACTTAGGTCGGAAAAATAATAAATCTACCTTACAAGTGCTTGATTCTCTTTCTGGCTGTTTATTTAACAAACTGATAGTAGGAAGAAATGGACACTCGGAGGTAAGGCGCTTCCCCCTGGTCTCCAGAAGAACCACAGCCCATACTTGTCTAGAGGCCACGCCCCCTGGCCGTGCTGCGTGACTCCACCCCTTCCGTTACGTGTCTCCACCCCTACCGGCCTCCAGCGCTGGCAGTTCTTAAAGATTTGCGCCCACCTTTACTCTGCCGCTGCGGTTTTGACATTAGGTGACTGCCAGGCGACGCCGGTGGACTTCAGAACAGTGTGCGGGACCCAGACTGAGGTCCCTGATCGCAAACAGCAGCAGAATCCGGGTCTTCAGCTTTACTGGGATCCTGACCTTTGCTCGTTGCCGGGCAACCGCAGCGTCCAGGGAACCCAGCAAGCGGCATGGACCAGTACTGCATCCTGGGCCGCATCGGGGAGGGCGCCCATGGAATTGTCTTCAAAGCCAAGCACGTAGAGGTGAGTCCACGCCCTGCTATCCTCGGAGTGGGCCCTTTCTCCTTCCCTGCGTCCCTCCTTTCTTTGCTGCACTCTGCCAGCTCTCTGACTTCCTGTGATCCTGCCTCCCTGAACGTCATCCTGCACAAGTGGGGTTTCCTTTCCCAAGCTGCTGGCGAGCGCCCCCTGGAGGCAAGACCCGCGCTTGTCCCGCAGATCTGTGTGTCCGTCTCCTTCCTTGTGGCCAGCGGTGGGCTGACTGGCAGTATCTGCTCTGCTCCCTGCACAGACTGGGGAGATTGTTGCCCTGAAGAAGGTGGCGCTGCGGCGGCTGGAGGACGGGATCCCCAACCAGGCCCTAAGGGAAATCAAGGCTCTGCAGGAGATCGAGGACAGTCAATATGTGAGTGGGGGCCAGCAGTGGCTCTGAGAGGCATGTTTTGCCCTCCTTCCCTATTCCCACTCCTTGCTGCCTTCCGCCCACCGGCACCTGAGGATCTCCTTCTCTCCCAGCCTCATCCTTCTGCCTCCCTATCGCCAGTATTCACCTGCTGATACCCCATTCCTCACTCACTCGCTCTGTCCTGCATTGCTTCCTGCATGCCCTCATCCTGAGTCACCAGCCTGCTCTTCTCAAAAGCACTGTGGGATTTCTCTCTTCTTCCTTCCTCCCTTCTCATGGTAGAGGGTTGCCGTGTTAGCCCCAGACACCATAGCTGGCACCTCGGAGAACCCCTCATTTGTTCTACAGGCGGCGCCACAAGCTTCATGCGTTTGTCACCTGAGTCCATCTTATGTCCAGCAAGGGACTGGGTTCCACCACCTGCTCATGGCCTGCAGCTGCACTGGCCAGGGAAGGCTTTGGCTTGGTGTCACTGAGAAGTCCAGACAGTCTCCCCCTGGTGTGTCCTAAACGTGTGGGTTTGTGACATGTGTGTGTTCTGTGTACATGTGTGTGTACCATGTATGTGTGAGCCTGTGTCTATATGTGTATGCATGTGCCTGTGTGTACTCATGTGTATGCATGTTCGTATGCACATGTATGTGTGTGTGCATGCATGTGTGTGTATGTGCGTATGTGTGTTGTGACAGGGAGTGACCCCAGGGACTTGGGGAGGGCCATCCTCCCCCCAGCACCATCATTGCACATGATGCTCTCTCTATCCTGTTAGATAGGAGCTTCCTCGGCACCCTGGGGGGTGACGAGGTTTGACCTCTGACTATGTTTGCTGTGCCGTGGGAGTGCTCACTGTGTATTGAGTGACAATGTATTGTGCAGTGTTGATGTTCTTCTGTGTGCCATGTGCAGGTGCTGTAGAGTCTGGTAGCGTATGTCTCAGGGTTGACTCAAGGTAGACAATTTTTTATTCTTTTGTTTTTCTCTATTACGTGTGTACTATCTGAATGTCTGTGTTTTTTATTTGTTAAATGATTCCATACTCACAGGAAAATCTAAGCCAGGCAGTTTAGGTTTTTCTCATTGTTTGAGAAGAGTAGAAGGGCTTGAAGACAGCCATATGTGTGGACAGGTGCAGAACGTGTACTAAGGAGCCTGAGGGTATGGCCTTTGCATCGGTGGCCACCGGAGTCCTGAAGGTTCATTTTTTTTAGCATTATTTTTATTCATTTCTGTTGCACACGTGGTGTGTGTGTGTGTGTGTGTGTGTGTGTGTGTGTGTCAGAAGGTACTGTGTATGCTTGTGGAAGACCAAAAGTGACTTCAGGAATCATCCTGGGTTGCTTCTACCTCCTTTTTGCTTTGCTCTGGGATTTCCCAGGCTCTGCCCACTAGGGCCTGAAGTGCAGGCCGCCAACATTTCCACCTGGCAGTTTTCCGTGGGAGTTGGGATCCAAACTCAGGACTTCCTACTTGCAAGGCAGAATCTTAACCCCTGAGCCACTCTCAGCCCCACTGAGGGTTCATTTTAAAACACACCAGATTTGTCCCCAGCCGCTGTCACTGCCATCGCTGCTTCAGCTTGTCAGGCATCCCCGCAGTGACCCGCAGTGACCTGGTTCCAGGAGCACAGGGCAGAGCTGACAGTCCTTCCCCCAGCACAGGCCTAGTCGGCCTGGTGTGTAACGCTAGCACTTGGGATGTGGACGTGGAGGGAGAGGAGATGACGGTCATCCCTAGCGACATCACCAGAGCGTTGCAGGTACACAAGACCCTGCCACCCACACCACACAAACACGCTCTCAGCCCCTGATTTCGTTCTCTTATCTCTCTAGCTTCTCTGCTAGCCATGGGGTCTTGTACTTGCAATTCACCTTCCTTGGGTCTGTTTCCCAGACCTCTCCTGACCCACGCCTCCAAGAAGCCTCCTCTGACCCTATGCTAGCTAACTAAAGTATCCCTGTCCCCCTTCACTGAAAAGCCACATTGTCCTCTTGTGCCTATTCCTGTACCTCCTGGGACCTGCACATGCTCCTCCTGTTGGTTGGTTGGTCATTTGGCCTGTGCTGTGAGCTCCTTAGAGCTTCCGAGTCCTTGCGCAGCGTGCATCCTCAGATACCGGTGGCTTCTCATGTGACTTGTCTCTGTCCATCCTAGCCCCAGGGAGGGGCGATTCCTGGTCTTATTCCTGGAGATCTGGGATTTAGCAGCCTCATATGGGGCACAAAGTGCTTGCATGCATCTCTGCGGATAACCTTTAGGTGGGGAGAGTTGGAGGTGATAATCTTTAGGTGGGGAGAGTTGGAGGGAGTGTCCAAGTGAGGCCCACTAGCTGACCATCTTCTGATCTTTCTCCTGGGTCTTAGCAAGAGGTGGAGTGTGGACCGCCTTGTCTCGACTGCAGAGCTCGTGGACTCCGAGTTCGCTGGCTCTGAACCCTGCCCTGCATTCTCTGCCAACCTGACCCTCTGTCCTGGTGGGGGAGCTGGCGGGTGAGTGCAGGGACTGAGGGATTTCTGCCTTCAGGTGGTGCAGCTGAAGGCCGTGTTTCCCCACGGCGCGGGCTTCGTGCTGGCCTTTGAATTCATGCTTTCGGACCTGGCCGAGGTGGTGCGCCACGCTCAGAGGCCTCTGACCCCAGCACAGGTCAAGAGCTACCTACAGATGCTGCTCAAGGGTGTCGCCTTCTGCCACGCCAACAACATTGTGCATCGGGTCAGTCTTCATGGGGGTCCGGGGTGGGCTAACCTCGGAATAGGATGCAGTCAGAGAATGGGGGTCAGGGCCTTCAAGGAAGCCATTCTAGGGGTGAGAGGGTCTGGACTGCCCACCCTTTCCGTCCCATCTGAGCTCAGGGGGCATCGATGCTTTTTGTCCACCCAGGACCTGAAGCCGCCAACCTGCTCATCAGCGCCTCGGGCCAGCTGAAGATCGCTGACTTCGGCCTGGCCCGGGTCTTCTCTCCAGATAGTGGTCGCCTCTACACACACCAAGTGGCCACCAGGTAGTGGGCTGTATCCTCTTCTGCCTTCTCACTGGGAAGGAGACCCCTGTGCATTCTGTCCAGACATGGCACGTAGGCTGGGGTGAGCTGGGTTAGCTTCCCGTCGGACCAGCGACCTGACTGTGACCTTGAACTGTGTTCCCCCAGGTGGTACCGGGCTCCTGAGCTCCTGTATGGTGCTCGTCAGTATGACCAGGGCGTGGACCTGTGGTAAGCCTCTTGGGGGTAGGTGAGGGTAACAAGGGCCACGGGAAGCCTTTCCTGGTTGTGGGCATCTGAGTGGCTTGGGGTCGGTGATCTTCACTTTTTTGTGGATCTGGGTGGGGTGGTAAGCAGAGCGTTTGTCTCCTGTGTGAAGTATCTGTGTTTGGGATATGTAAATTGAAGTCTGGGGATGAAGGGGCCAAGGCCAGCACGTGTAAGCACCTGATCTCTAAGTAAAGGCCTCTGTGCGCTAGGGAGACGTCTGTATCTCTGTATCTGTGGGTTGGGGGTTCGCAGATGGTTGTAGTGTCCAAGGGTCTGAAATTCAGGGCTGTTTTTCAGCTCAGCCTCAAAAAGTGGAGAAGGAGCTCGTGTCTTAGAGGGAGGCTCTGAATGTCTGGGGACTGTCAGGCATGGCTCTGCTGCAGGGCCGAGGTCTGGGTTCACTGAAGGTCCACATGCCTGCTCTGGGGTGGGAGGACTTGGAGCCCCTATGGGAGCTCAGTGACCATGAGCCAGATCTTCAGCTGCTGAGATCTGTGTCCACAGGGCCGTGGGCTGCATCATGGGGGAGCTGCTGAACGGGTCCCCCCTCTTCCCGGGAGAGAATGACATCGAGCAGCTGTGCTGTGTGCTTCGCATCTTGGGCACTCCCAGCCCTCGAGTCTGGCCGGTCAGTAGGGACCCTTGGTGGGGAGGAGACAGGTTTGCTGTGTTCCTGGACAGAAAGTGACCACTCCCTCTGAACCATCCCTGCCTTGACCAGCAAGGGTCACTGTCTTGATCCTTCAGGGTCTTCCTCCCACCTTTCCTGCTGTGAGTCGGAGGGCCATGTCCTGTGCCCCTCGGTCCCTACCCTGACACCTGCACATAGCATCTCAGCATTCTGGGCTCGGAGCAGGCCTCAGAGAGGGGGGTGAAGGTAGCTACAGGAGTGCACTTGGGGGAGGATAGAGACGGGCCCGTGGGTGGAGACTGAGCTTGAGTGCGGGGCTGAGCGCCAGCCGCAGGGGGCGGCTCTCAGCGCCCCTCCCCGTCCTTCCTCAGGAGATCACAGAGCTGCCGGACTACAACAAGATCTCCTTCAAGGAGCAGGCGCCCGTGCCCCTGGAGGAGCTGCTTCCAGACGCGTCTGCTCAGGCCTTGGACCTGCTGGGGCAGTTTCTCCTCTACCCCCCCACGCCAGCGCATCCCAGGCCTGCCAGGTAGGGTTAGACCTGGTTCCTTGAGCAGCCCCCACTCCCGCATACCTACTGTCCTGCCATTCTCTACTCTGTAGCTGTGCCACCCTGTCAAGCCTGTGCCCCTCAGTACCTGGGACGGGAAGAGCCACAGGAGACGGGGCCACAGGGCAGGTGCGCTTTTCATGAGCAGACACACAGGGTGTCACCAGTGGTCTCCAGGGAGCTTCTGGGGATCGCACAGGACAGTGCAGACCAGTGGCCGTCCAGCAGGAGAGTCCCGGGGGCCTGTGTCCTCATTCCTTAAGCAGCGTGTACACGTGGGGCCCCTGCCAGCGTCCCCCCAGGCCCTGCCACCAGAGTGTGTGTCACAGCCCGTCTCCAGGGGTCCTGAGTCCTCACGGTGAGGTGTCTGTTGTGCCAGCGCCGGGAGTGTGGCAGGCGCTGGAGAGTGGCAGAGCCAGCTTTCAGGCAGGAGGGCAGCTGCTGACCACAGAGAGGGTTGGTGAGCAGTAACCTGGAGAGAGGTCCCCTGAGGACTGGTCCTGGCTGGAAAGCAGGGACAAGGTGAGAACACAGGGGCAAGCGCTATTGGGCGCACCCCTCTAGCCTGAAGGCCGCCCCAGCGTCCCTGTTGCTAGCTCTGTGGTGATGTGTGTCCTTTGCCTCGACCTACACAGGTTGCAGGTCCGGGCGTCGTCACTTTTCTGACGCCGACAGCAATGGTGCTGCCCCGGGTCCCTCCAGCTCGTCTGGAGCCTGTGTTCTCCTGTCCCGGCCCCCGAAAGCCGGCAAGCCTTTTCCTGCCTGCCCCCGCCTTTCTCCACAGCTCTGTGGGTGAGTTTAGCTGGGTGACATGGTTTATTCACCCCAGAGAGGCCACCTGCAACATCCAACGAAAAGATTTCCACCAGTCTAGCTGAAGAGGCTTTTCCACATCCTGGACTTTTTGAGTTTCTTTCCTTGATGTTTGTCTTCCTCAAGGAGGGCTAATTTCCATTTGGAGGAAAAAGCTACCCAAGCAGCCGTCCTTGTGACTGGGACAAGTTGCCTATTTTGTCTCTCCGTCGTTTCCTCACCACAGCCTGTGCTGACAGGTAGAGCCAGGCTTTCCTGCTCGCTGCTAGTTTCAGCCCATGAATCAGGGCTGTGGACACAGAAGCCTCTAGGCCAGGGTTGCTGAATGAGTCCGGGACAGATGGTGACTGGGCTGTCTGATGCCCCTTGCTTGCCCCCTCAGGCGCTCCTGCATCAGTACTTCTTCACAGCTCCCCTGCCTGCCCACCCATCTGAGCTGCCCATCCCTCAGCGTCCAGGCGGCCCTGCACCCAAGGCCCATCCCGGGCCTCCTCACGTGCACGACTTCCATGTGGACCGACCTCTGGAGGAGTCGCTGTTGAACCCAGAGCTGATCCGGCCCTTCATCCCAGAGGGGTGAGAGGCTGGCCAGGAGCCCCTGGCCACCTGTTCCTAAGCGCCTCCTGACCCGTCTCACGGCCTCCCTGGGCCTCCACCCCTCACCCACTCATCGGTCTGCTGCTCGAGGGCTGGGCTGCAGGAGGCAGAGGCCACACTCTAGCCGGCGGGGAGCATGCCCAGTGCACAGCCCTGACTGAGCCCCCTGCACCATGAGCTGTCCCTTTGCCAGGACCAACTTGCAGTCATGCCCCTGCCCTGCCTGCTGCTCAAGGATACGTCTGTCACAGCACCATCTGGGGGCATGTGTGTGCAGAGAGTAAGGTGTCCTCATGTTGGGGTCACCATCGTGCAGACAGATTTGCTTCGGGTGGTTCTCAGAGCGCTCTGGGCCAGGATTTGAGAATTATGTAAAATCCCTGATAGCTGTGACTATCTTGCCATCAGCTTTAAAAAAATAAAACTTTAAAAAAGAAAAAAAAAAAGCAGAATGACCTAAAAGAGAACCAGAGACCCATCTTGCAGGAGTTACCCATCTCAGTGAATGACCAGAAGGGCTCACGGCTGACTTCATTTTCTTGCTGACCATAGCAATGGCTGAACACAAAAGTTTCCTGGCCTCACTGTCCTTTTACCACCCCCCTGAACTCAATAACACCCCAGTCCATAAGTAGATCAGACGCTGTCTAATTCCTGGCTGGACAATGCTCTCCGCAAGTTGACCATCATGAATAAAACTGCTTTCGTGAACCGTTCCACCTTTTATCCTGGCTTTCCTGCTCTCCCGCCCCAAAGCCTTCCAGGTTCAGCCCATGGATTTTGTTCTGCTGTTCCATCAGGGAAGGTGACAGAGGCACATCTGTTTCTTTCTTTTCTCTCAGCACTTCACCCGTGAATACAGTGAATGAATATAGTCCCTCAAGGAGGTATGGGGCCTCTCGAGATCTTGTCCCCTCCCATGGTGACACGTGAGAGGTAAACTCCCGTGATGGTGTGTGGAAGTGCCCACACCTGCAGTGACTTCATGCATGCAGCCGCCCTGTCATGCCTGCAAAGGGATATCTGGCCACGCCCCCGCCTTCCTTGGTCTCTTATAATCTTACTGTCTCCTCGACCACTATGTTCCCGGAGCCTTGGTGGAGGGAGGGTAGTTGACATGTCCTGTTTTATACTCAGCAGTCCCCAGTCACTTATTATCTGCACTTTGATAAAATCCCACTGCAGAAGGAAACTTCTAGGCCAAGTGTTGAGTGCTTCTCCAGTCTATGGATATAATGACAAAGATAAATGGTGTTTTGATATATTGTGTTTTTATAGATAAACCTTGTAGTTTGTACCTCCCCCTAAGGTTTATGAGCCCCCCCCTTTCACAGGTTCTTGTTCTGGTTTACAATGCCAGGAATATGTTCCCCGCTGAGAAGTGGACCTTAAATGCAAGTAGAAAGGTGTTGGTTGCCTCCTTGATGTTGATGCCACTGTTACACTGCTGGCTGCTTCTTGACAGGGTGCTTGTTATTGTGGCTTGCATACTTCAAGGGTTGATGAGAGTGTCAGTTGCTCCCCCCAAAAAAGCCTGCGCAGTAGAATTCAAAAGCCTTGTACAGTAAAATCAGCCAGCAAGGATTAACTTATTTATTTCTTTTAACCCCCATGCATTAACTGCAACATGCATTGAATCTTCAATAAATGTTACTGTCAGTTTCTTGAGGGCTACTAAGAACGATGGCAGAAGTCTATCCTGTTTGGGAGCCTCTGAGACCTCTCCGACCTACAGTTTACCTGATACTTGGAAGTTTGTTTAATTGCTTGTGGCTTCTGGTTGTTTTACTCTAATTTCTCTCTGTGCTCCCTGCATAGAACGACTGTTCTTTTAGAGTGCAGGTGGTTTCTCTCTGGAGTTGTTTTCAAATGTGGCAACCAAAAGTTGATCCCCATGGTGGAAGACAAGAACTGACTTTTGAAAGTTGCCCTGTGACCTCTCCCGGTGTGCCGTGGCTCTCTTGCATGGCCCTCCTCTCTTTCTGTCCTTTCTATATCCCCAATAAATAAATGTAAATAAAACATTTTGAAAACTGAAAAAGAACAAAGGGAAGAGGAAGGGGAGGGAGAGGAGGCAGCAGAGAACAAGGAATATTACGAATATACAAGTAGCTGTGGTGGATTTTCACGAAGGCCACCTGGGCCTTGCTCTCCAGTAAAACCATTTCCCCCACAGATCCCATTTTCTCTCACTTTTTTTTTTCTTCAAATCATTGTTTCTTTAATAACGGGACAGGAATTCAAAATATGAAGGGAGAAATAAAAAAAGAGTCAATTTTGTTCTCTTTGGGGGCCATGCCCACCACGACTGATTCAAAACAACCATGATAAAGGAGATAAGACTGGATTCCAAACAGCATGGCTCATCACAGACCAGCGCGTTTGCTTACTGAGTCTCTGACTAAAGGACGGATGGCAGAAGAAACATTAAGGGACCCTCAGAGGACAGGACGGCTGCTGGGTCATGAGCACCTTGAAGCGTTTCTTGATGGTGACGAGGTGTTGAGAATATTTGTTGTCCGGGAAGAACCGCGAAGCATGGGCTGAGCACGTCTGCTGTCCCATGGGGTCAAATTTCTTCGGCGTGTAGACATGGTCTCCCCCTTCACTGAGGTAATACTGGAGGAACATGATCACACTTCAGCCAGAGGTCTACCCACAACCAGGCGCCTCTGCCCCAGCTTTCTCTCACTTTCTTTAGGAACTTGTGTTAGCAGTCACTTTCTGTTTTTAATCTCTCTCTCCCCCAGCTAGCAGGTTGAAAGCCTCTGTTGTTTAGCAACCCTCACTTGACCCCAACAGCACAGTGACCCTCACCCAGTCACCCCCACAACCACTCCACAGAGACACTCCTTTGGCCTCCTTCCCTCTCAGTGACCCTGGCTGGAGTCCCACAAGACCTTCCACCCTTAACTGGTCTGTCTGGGGTCAAAGGGAAACCTGGATCTCCATGGTAGGTAGCCATTTTATGGCTTTGGTTTACCTGAAAAAAGGACAGAGTTAACTGAATAAAAAGATGAAGCGGGACGCCGGCCCATCCCTCTCCTCGCACTGTTCTATGTGAACATGACAGTATTCATGGTTCTGGTCAGAGCAGTGACAGTGTGATGTATCCAGCCCTGCTGAACAACTACCCGCGGCGTAACGCACACTGCTCAGTGTCATGTCCTGTCACACGTTTTTCCCCAATGCCCCATACACTGCAAGGTGTCAGCACTGCTGGGCACCCCCTGTAGCTCTGCATAAGCCGCTGTGCATCAGCGCTAGACCCCCTGTGCCCCACTTAAAGTTCTGGGCATGGAGCATAGCAGACAGTGTCTCTCTTCCGTTGCTGTTAACATAGTTTGCCAGTTTCAGATCTTACTGGTACCACCACTAACACACATAGAAGACTGGGCGTCCCTCCCGTGGACATTGCCTCAGACACACTGCTAGTATTCATGGAGAGTGGACACCCCTTGTCACTACCTCACGTTCATTCCTGGCAGGTGTCAGGAGCTGCTGGGCAGCCCCACATGCATCCACACGCCCTCCCTCCATGTACTGCTGTTATCAGGCCTTCATGAAATGCAGCCGCCTTTGCCACCGAAAATGCATTACTTTTCAGGCGATGCTAGACCCCACTCACCCACTGGTTCCCTTGAACGCTGTCTTTCTAGACAGTGCCCTCTGAGATCACAATCACACATATTCAATGCTAGGTATCGAGGTCTGCTGGGTGC